>BQNB010047324.1:0-35998 GCA_026074375.1 Tanacetum coccineum | reverse complement strand
AGCTTTTTCACATCTCGTTCTATGATCTCAATAGGCTCTTCGACAAATCATGGATTTTTATCAATCTCGATCTCATCCAAAGGCACCTGAACATCTGGCTCAGCCAAGCATTTCTTGAGGTTTTCCACACCCAGATGTATTGAATATCTAAAAGTATGAGCTTCATCCATGATCAGTTTCCTTACACCACCAACTGATGGAATCCAGATACGATCAAAGAAGTAAATTCCACCATCATCTCGTCGTTCAAAGTGTTTTTCTAATCCTCTTAGCCATTCAGCTGGAGCTTTGAGATCCTTGGAAGCTTCGCCCTGTGCTTCCAAAATCTTAGTCTTAAGTCCAGAATGAATAGTAATACTCATAGCACGTACTCGCCTTGGCTTGAGCCTTTCTTTTCTACTCAAGGCATCTGCCACCACATTTGCCTTGCCCGGGTGGTATTTGATCTCACATTCGTAGTCACTGAGCAGCTCGATCCACCGCCTTTGGCGCATATTCAAATCTTTCTGGTCGAATATGTACTGGAGACTCTTGTGGTCAGTGTAGATAACACTTTTCGTCCCATAAAGATAATGTCTCCAGATTTTAAGGGCGAACACCACCGCACCCAATTCCAGGTCGTGGGTGGTATAATTTTTCTCATGCTTCTTTAACTGTCTTGACGCATACGCTATCACTTTGCCCCGCTGCATCAACACGCACCCAAAACCTTGTTTCGATGCATCACAATAGACCACAAAGTCGTCTGGTCCATCGGGGAGTGCTAACACAGGAGCATTGCATAGCTTCTCCTTCAGAATGCGGAAAGCTTCATCTTGCTTATCGCCCCACACATATGTCTTATTCTTTTGAGTCAACAAAGTGAGAGGTTTGGCGATCTTGGAGAAATTCTCAATAAATCTCCGGTAGTAACCCGCCAATCCTAAAAATGAACGGATTTCAGTTGACGATTCAGGAATCTTCCAGTTCTTGACTGATTCAACCTTGCTAGGATCCACGTGGATACCGTCACGGTTGACCACATGTCCTAGGAACTGGACTTCTTTCAGCCAAAATTCGCACTTTGAAAATTTGGCGTATAACTTCTCCTTCTTGAGTAAGTCTAAAATTGTCTTCAGGTAGACTTCATGTTCTTCTTCCGACTTTGAGTAGATTAAGATGTCGTCAATGAACACAATTACGAATTTGTCCAAATACGGTTTGCAGACGCGGTTCATTAAGTCCATAAATATTGCTGGTGCGTTCGTCAGCCCAAATGGCCTGACTATGAACTCAAAGTGCCCATAACGTGTTTTAAACGCGATCTTCGGTATATCTTCCTCTCGAACTCTTAGCTGATGATATCCTGAATGAAGATCTATCTTAGAGAAACAACACGCACCTTGTAATTGATCAAACAAGTCATCAATTCTGGGGAGAGGATAGCGGTTCTTTATAGTCAACTTATTTAATTCCCTATAGTCAATACACATTCTCATCGCACTGTCTTTCTTCTTAACAAAAAGCACGGGTGCTCCCCATAGAGAATGACTGGGTCGAATGAATCCCTTCTCTTGAAGCTCCTTTAGTTGGTTCGCAACTCTAGCATCTCTGACAGAGCTAATCGGTATGGTGATTTAACAACTGGCGACATGCCTAGAATCAAATCGATGCGGAATTCTATCTCACGCACAGGAGATAAACCTGACAGATCATTTGGAAATAACTTAGGGAAGTCTAGGACAACCTGAATGTCATCAAGCTTCTTTTCATCAGTCTTGATACACGCAAGTGATCCAGGATCCTTCTTCGGCCTCTCGCCTTGTACTTCAAGAATCTCGCCATTCGGAAGAGGAATACGGACAATCTTTTCATAACAATCTATGACAGCTCGGTGGTATGACAACCAGTCCATGCCAATAATGACGTCAAAACTACCTAGCCGGGTTGGTAACAAGTCTATTTTGAACACGTGATTAAGCAAGACTAAGGTGCAACTACGTAAAACAGTGTTGGTACTAACCACATTTCTATCTGCTAACTCTACTTCATAACTAGTATTTAAAGCGGTTGGGGCAATATCAATAAAAGGTATAAACGCAGAAGATACAAAACTCTTCTCAACACCAGAATCAAAGAGGATACAAACATAGTGATCATTAAGAAGAAACGTACCCGTGACCACATTCGGATTTTGCTGCGGATTTTCAACCACCACGTAACCTCTCGCACGAGCTCCCTCATTCTGCTGGTTCCATATTTTGGACACTTGTCCTTGTAATGTCCTTTTTCATCGCATCCATAACAAGTCACATCCTGAAGGGGGGTAACTCCTGCACCTGGAACCCTAACTCTGCAATCTTTCTCCTGATGACCAGTTCTTTGGCACTTTCGACACTTTGGAGGACATTGTCCATTGTGGTGAGAGTTGCAATGGATGCACCTTGGTAGATTCCTAACATAACCCTTACCCTCGACTGGGGCTGCAGTATAGGCCCTAGCAGTTTCCTGCCTCCTATTTTGTTGTTGGTGATAGTTATTGTTTCGGTTGCAGTTGTTGTTGTTGTGGTTGTTGTTGTTGTTGTTGGGGTTATTGTTGTTGGTGTTTCTTTGATGGTCTTCCCATTTCCTTTTATTGCTTTCACCAATTCTAGTAGCCCTTCCCTGAACTGCTTGCTGAACCAGTTCACGGGCCATGTTGATGGCATCATGCAGAGTTGCAGGCTTTGATGAAGTGATATTTCCTTTGATTCTTTCAAGAAACCCACGAACATACCTTTCAATCTTCTTCTTTTCAGTAGGCACCAATTCAGGACACGTCAAGGCCAGCTCATGAAAACAATTGTTGTATGCCTCAATGTTGTCTCCTTTTAGAGTCAGAGTCCATAGCTCTTGCTCCATCCTTTGGATTTCAGTTGCTGGGCAGTATTCTGTAGTCATCATCATCTTGAATTCAGTCCAGGGAATACGGTTAGCATTGACGAGCCCTAGGGTGTGCACATTACCATTCCACCATGTTAACGCACGACCCTCAAAAGTACTAGCAGCAAACATAACTTTGTCTTCCTCGATACACTTGCAAATTTCAAACACTTGCTCCACCTTCTCTATCCAACGCCTTAAACCAACAACACCCTCTGTTCCATTAAATGAGTGAGGCTTTCCATTTATAAAATTCTTGTGCGAACAACCCTGCACATTCACAGTTCCTCCAGCATTCCCAGGGTTTCCTCCTGAACTTCCAGCACTATCTAGATTAGCCCTAGACTTTTCGTATTCTTCAATAGATTTGGCCACACGCTTTTCCACTAACCTCTTAACAGATTTGTTTTTCAATCTTCTGGGCGGCATGCTTCTAGTAATACAAATACACAATTCGGTAAGAATTTGTAAGAGTATGCCGAGTCGAGGTACATGATAATAATGGATAAAATAAGACTATTATACTAATCATGAATTTATAATCAATACAATATGCAATTCTATAATGAATCCACATAACCACAAGATTAAGTTTTACAATGATAGTTATTTTAAACGGTGATGCTTTTATAAATAAACATCATTAATCAGAATGGTCAATATTTATATAATCGACCGATACGAATGAATAGTAATACACTAGAAGATAGACGTAAGGGATCTAAATTAAACCAAGTATTATATATAAAACAATATAATACAATAATGATAATAAAAAAAGTAAGTAAGGATCAGGGAATACGCGCGCGGATATCAGATAAGCGATGAAGGATTCAGTATTTTAAAAATGAAAGAAAAGAAAATCTTTAAAAAATTTAGTTATAGACTGGGTTTTGAAAATGACCTAGTTCCTTATAACCTTGGCTCTTGATACCAATCTGTCACACCCCCAAAACCAGGTAGCAGCGAAATGGTAACAATGGGGTGCCACGTCATAGTACAACAAACAAGATATAGGAAACGACCTCAAAGAAACATTTTAAATAAGTACATTCGATGCATTATAAAATATCAGAGTTTTCACAGTAGGTCCCACATACTTAAAAGCGTTATAAATTTCAACATAAATTTGTAACACAAAAGTTTCATGATTTCAAAAGATGACATAAGTTTTTAAAAGTTAAAGAGTGCATCGAATTTAAATAAACATATAATCTATCTTCATTGATATCCGTCACGGCTCCCATCCAAGCTCAGAATACTTGAAAGTTGTTGAACTAGAAAAGCCAACCAAACCAAACGAGAACCTCACTAATGATCAACCTCAGAATACTTGCAAACCGGTTGTTCAACCATCAAATGAAGTGCAACCACCACCAGTTCCTTTCCTCAAAAGATTGAGAAAAGAAAAAGATGAGGCTCAACAAAAGAAGTTTTTAGAAAATCTGAAGCAACTCTACATCAATTTACCTTTCATCTAAGCATTAGCTCAAACGCCGAAGTATGCCAAATTTCTAAAGGGTTTGCTAACTAACAAAGCCAGACTGGAAGAAGCTTGCAAAATCATAATGAACAAAAGATGCTCTGCCGTATTATTAAACAAGCTTCCATCAAAGGAGAAAGACCCAGGGAGTTTTACTATTCCTTGCGACATTGGCCAATTACATATTGATAACGCATTAGCAGATCTTGGAGCTAGCATAAGCTTAATGCCATACACGATTCATGTGCTGTCGTGTAGGGTCAATTATTTGATTATCAAGTTTTTCATTTATATTTAGCCGACAAACCTAAAACAACACTTTAACGAGCAGTGTACCCGGTCAAGATGGAGTTCGTGGTAAGTAGGGTGTCGAACAGTAAGAGTGGGAATTTAATCCTATATTCTATCAGTATTTTAATTAGTCTATTTACTGGTTAAATCTATGCTATGTACATTGTCTAATGATATGGGGGATTTTTCAGTCTGAGAGACTGGCACATGTTTGGTTGGAAACAAATACCAATTCAATACACAATAAACACAAAAGAAGAAAAGTAGAAGATAGAAAAGCGGTACAAGCCAAATGATAGAAAACCGTATTAGCCATATTTGTCACACCTCCAAAATCAGGTAGCAGCGGAATGGTAACAATGGGGTGCCACGTCATAGTACAACAAACAAGATATAGGAAACGACCTCAAAGAGACGTTTTAAATAAGTACATTCGATGCATTATAAAATATCAGAGTTTTCACAGTAGGTCCCACATACTTAAAAGCGTCATAAATTTCAACATAAATTTGTAACACAAAAGTTTCACGATTTCAAAAGATGACATAAGTTTTTAAAAGTTAAAGAGTGCATCGAATTTAAATAAACACAGAATCCATCTTCATTGATATCCGTCACGGCTCCCATCCAAGATTATACCTTAGGACCTGAAATTAAACATGCTAAAGGTCAACACAATGGTTGAGTGAATTCATAGGTTTATCAAATAAAGAGTGGACCACAAGATTTAGGTAACGGTAGACTATGAAACAAATTCAGTAGTCCAAAACAGGTATTATTGCACTAAGCTCATGACACCGAAACCTTAACTGTCAGTGCCCCAAAATAACGTAGGGTGTCTGCCAAACAGCCTACTAGTTCCTCTAAATGTTAAATGCACCATGATCAACTTGTGACCAGAAATTCCAGGTGAGGATTGTTAGTCCCGATAGATCTATCCACAACACTAGCGCTCACTATAATAGCAATTGACGGTTCATGATTTAGTAGGGACTTAGATGGGAATGCGGTAACTTAGGCAATAATATCCAGACAATAATCTGGATAGCATACAATTTAAAATACTTGTGTCCATAGTAAAACAAGCATGTAATTTCACCCCGTAGAGTTTGTAAAACAAGTAAATAGAAATAGGGGCTATGAACTCACCTCAGTGAACGAATAAATAACGTAAGTCGACGAGTGGAAATGTCACGTGAAGGTCCGAATGCAACCTAAATAATTATAGGCCGAATGAGTGTAATGTATTTATTCTAAATACTACATCACGAGTTATAGCGTTACATCACCACCTAATACTCTTTGTTTAATTTATAAAATTTAAACAATATAAATTTGTATCTTGAAAAATAAGTGTCCACGTAATTGTATGTGCAACGATAGTATACTTGTCCAATAATTTAATTATTCGTCAAAAATACTTGATTTAATGTTGTTATTACTTACATAATGTTATCGTATAAGTAATTTAATCGTCTTGCAAAATAATATTTATACAGTTAAAAACACGTATAACTATTATATAAGCTATTCTAAAATGTTTTGCAAATTTTTTATTAAAAACGAACCAACACTATTCATGTCAGGAAAAGTGTCTAGTTTACAAACTATACATCCGAAAATTATGAAAATTGGCAGGTTTATGTAAAATGTCGTTCCGAACAACTTTGTAGTTTTACACTTCGGCTCAATCAGACCCGAAGGTCCTCAAAAATGAGTTTCAGTAGCTGCTGAAGCATTTACGGTTTTTCAGCTTTTATAAATAATGTTCGATAACTTTGAAACGTCGTATCTTACTCGTTTTAGCTCCGTTTTTAGTGATTCTTTCGAGCACGTTCTCGTAATTAAAAGTTCTACTTATTTATGATGTTTTCCAAAAATAAATGTTCCTGATGAACAGTAACTTTTTATAAAATTATTTTTATAAAAGTATTAATTATCGTAAACTTGTAATCGTCGTATCTCCTTCGTTATAAATCGGTTTTTCGAGTTTCTTACCTTTTTGGAATCGTCATGAGACGTAGTATTTTTATAAAATATAAAATGGCTGATTAAAATTCGGACCCAAAACAGTCCCTTTTTAATAATTATGTATACTTATTTATATAACTTGTTTTATTTACTTTTCAACTAAATAAAATACCACAAGTCCTTTATATCACTTTATATCATAAGTCTTATATATTATAGAGTCCATTAGTCCATATTTTGTCCAAGTGTCCAAGATAACAAGTCCTTAACAACACCTTTAATTCATAAACTTTCTTAAGTAACTTTTAGTTAACTAGTTTTCCATATACTTTTTATACATAACCAACAAGTGTACAATACTTATACTCCATTTATAACATGACATTAGCAACCATATAACATGTGAGAGAGTATACAAAATCATGTTCATAAGTAAAAGTTCATTTTACATGTTTAAAAGTATCCTAATGGTGATGAGCCATATAAACATTATATATACACATGAAATCATAAGTAATAAAAATGATTAGGTTTTAGATACATAATTATGGGTCATTCCCAATGAACATTAGTTAAAGTTAAACTCTATAAAGGATGCTAAGAAGTTGCTAGAAGCTGTTGAAAAGAGATTTAGTGGGAATGCATCTACAAAGAAGACTTAAAGGAATCTCTTAAAGCAGCAATATGAAAACTTCACTGCTCCAAGCTCAAAGATGCTTGATCAAACTTTTGATAGGCTTCAAAAGCTTGTGAGTCAGTTGGAGCTTTTAGATGAAAAAAGATTTTTGCTTTCACAAGAAGATGTTAATCAAAAGTTATTAAGAAGTTTGTCACTTGAGTGGAACACACATGTTGTTGTGTGGATGAATAAAGCTGATTTGGAGACAATGAGCATGGATGATCTTTACAAAACCTCAAGGTGTATGACCAGAATTTAAAGGGAGCTAGCTCAAGTTCAAGCACACAAACAAGCTTTTTGTGGTCTTGCCTTCCAATAACAACACTAGCAGCACAACTGAAGAGTTAATACTTGCTCATGGAGTTTTCTTTCCTAACTGCTAGCACTCAAGTCAATGTGCTCTAACACTGATAAATATGCTAACTTAAGTATACTGTATCTTGTGCATTCTTTCCTATCAACCAAATATCCTCACTTGTACATGAGACTTGCAACAAATCCATCCATATTCGTAAAGAAAAAGGATGGAACCTTCTGAATGTGTATCGATTACCGCGAATTAAACAAGTTGACGGTCAAAAATCGATATCCTCTCCCGAGAATTAATGATTTATTCGATCAACTTCAGGGCTCAAGTGTGTATTCGAAGATTGACTTGCGAACGGGGTATCATCAACTCCGTATTAGAGAGGAAGACATCCCTATTACTGCCTTCAGAACTAGATACGGTCATTATGAATTCCAAGTGATGTCGTTCGGGTTAACTAATGCGCCTGCGGTGTTCATGGACCTAATGAATCGGGTGTGCAAACCGTACCTCGACAAGTTTGTGATCGTGTTTATCGATGATATACTTATTTACTCTAAGAACAAAGATGAACATAAGGAACACTTGAAGACCATTCTGGAACTACTAAAGAAAGAGAAATTATACGCAGAATTCTCAAAGTGTGATTTTTGGCTTGAATCTGTTTAATTTATCGGTCATGTGATCGATAGTAAGGGTGTTCACGTTGATCCTGCAAAGATCGAGGCAATCAAGAACTGGGCTACGCCGACAACACCAACTGTGGTGAGGCAATTTCTAGGTTTGGCTGGTTATTACCGGAGATTCATCGAAGGTTCCACCTTAATTTCCAAACCTCTTACCAAGTTAACCCAGAAAAATAAGAAGTATGAATGGGACAAGGACGAAGAGGAAGCGTTCGAATTGCTCAAGCAGAAACTGTGTTATGCACCGATATTGGCATTGCCCGAAGGATCAGAAGACTTCATTGTGTATTGCGATGCGTCACTTAAAGGTTTTGGAGCTGTTTTGATGCAAAGAGAAAAGGTTATAGCTTATGCATCCCGGCAATTAAGAACTCACGAGGAGAACTACATGACCTATGACTTAGAACTAGGGGCTGTGGTTTTTGCACTTAGGCTGTGGAGACATTATTTGTATGGGATGAAGTGTGCAGTCTATACGGATCATAAGAGCCTTCAATACATCCTCGATCAGAAAGAGCTTAATATAAGACAGCGCTGGTGGATCGAACTCTTGAGCGATTACGATTGCGAGATCCGTTATCATCCGGGCAAGGCAAATGTGGTGGCTGACGTTTGAGCCGAAAGGAAAAGGAACCAATAAGGGTTAGAGCATTGGTAATGATAGTTCACCCAAATCTACATGATCAAATCCGAAACGCGCAATTAGAAGCAATGAAAAAGAAGAATGTGAAGGCAGAAAATTTAGGGAGGTTGATCAAGCAGATATTCGAGGTCCATCCTGACGGAACAAGGTATTTTGACAAGCGTGTCTGGCTTATGGAGGATTTATAAATTAGATCATGCCCCGAATCCCATATATCCTAGTACACCATCATTCATCCGGGATCTGATAAAATGTATCAAGACTTGAAGTAGCTTTACTGGTGGCCGAACATGAAGGCTGACATCGCCACCTACGTTAGTAAGTGCCTGACTTGTGCTAAGGTTAAGGCTGAACATCAGAAGCCATCTGGGTTACTCCAACAACCAGAAATTCCTGTCTGGAAATGGGAGCGAATAACCATGGATTTTATTGTTGGACTTCCGAGAACTCCGAGTGGGTACGACTCTATCTGGGTCATTGTCGACCGATTGACCAAGACGGCACCCTTCCTACCAGTAAAGACGACAGACAGTATGGAGAAACTCACTCAGCTATACCTGAAAGAAATTGTCTGTCTAGAAATTGTCTGTCGACATGGAGTGCCAATATCGATCATATCGGACAGAGATAGCAAGTTTGCATCAAGATTTTGGCGGTCACTTCTAGGAGCCTTAGGAACACAACTCGACATGAGCACTGCATACCACCCGCAAACGGATGGCCAAAGCAAGAGAACAATACAGACGTTGGAAGATATGTTGCGAGCTTGTGTGATTAATTTTGGAGGTAGTTGGGATCGACATTTGCCATTAATCGAATTCTCATATAACAATAGTTATCACGCAAGTATTAAGGCCGCTCCATTTGAAGTACTTTATGGGCAGAAATGTAGGTCACCTGTTTGTTGGAGTGAGGTTGGGGATAGCCAACTCATAGGTCCAGAAATGATACGGGAGACAACTGAGAAGATAGTGCAGATTAAAAACTGGTTGTTGACTGCTCGTAGCCGTCAGAAAAGCTACGCAGACGTGAGGCGTAGACCATTAGAATTTAACGTGGGAGACAAGGTTATGCTCAAGGTATCGCCTTGGAAGGGCATGATTCATTTTGGGAAGCGTGGGAAGTTGAGCCCACGATATATTGGGCCATTTAAGATTCTGGAAAGAGTTGGTCCAGTGGCGTATAAGTTAGAGCTGCCAAGAGAACTTCAAGGGATTCACAACACCTTCCATGTCTCTAATTTGAAGAAGTGTTTGTCAGATGAGAGCCTTGTCATCCCTCTTGATGAGATTCAACTTGATGACAAGTTGCATTTTATTGAGGAAAACCGGTGGAAATAATGGAACATGAGGTGAAGCGGGGCTGAAGCAAAACTGTAAACCCTATAGTCCAAGGATCCGTTGGAACTCCGTGTCGAGGACCAGAATAACCATGGGACGTGAGGATCTCAAATGAAGCAGCATGTATCCTTCACCTTTTCAAGGTAATGTTCGGATAAGACATATCGAGCACCGGACGGCCGCTCCCTTAAGGAGGGTGAGGATGTAACATTCCATAATTTGATGGTCATTAATTACTCGGAGTTTATTTCTATTTTCATTTTTTTAGCGAGTTAATAAATTTTCATGTTTTCCCGATTTAGTAAGAAATTCTCTTCTTAGCTTCGCTTGTGAGCCGTATTTAGGAATCTATTCCGTCTTCGCATCTTAAGTGATTTAATAATCTATATTTTCCACGATGATTTATTTTTCCCATTTTCATTTTTCGTTGGTGTTTGCGTTACGAAAATTTATTGCTAAAACTCGCGTTTCTACCCTAAAACCTTACCTTTTCTTAAATTACTTTACACTACACTTTAACTAAACTTATAACAAAAAAATCAAAAAAAAATAATATAAACTTTCCCACACCCAAGGCCCTAGGCTGGTTCTCCTTACCCACACACAACATCACATTCCTCTTTTCTATAAACTCACTCATTACACTTCTCTTTCCCATACATGCAACCCTTCACTTCTCAAAATCTCAAAAACTTTTCTCTCTTCCTCTTGGACTCCACTTCTACCGAAATTAACCTCACCATCACCACTATCATACAAAATTTTTCATCTCATTTTTATCCTCACAACACCATCCATAAGCCTCTTGCAAAGTTTGGTGCAATTTCATGAAGATTTGAAGGAGTTTAGGGCTTGTTTCTTGAGTTTTCTTGAAGCTTTTTGATTGGGGTTTTCTTGGGGAGATTCTTGGTGATATTTAGGAAGTTTATAAGCTTGTTAACCTTGGGTTATTTGGTTCGAATTATCCCCACACAAGAAAGGGTGTTCTTGGTTGATTTACTAGCCTAAATCTCTCTTTTTGTAAGCCCTAATCTTTCTTTTATTAGTCCTATCTTTTTATTTCTTGTTTTCTTTAATTTTAATCCATGAAAATGGATGTTTAAGTTCTGTAAATATATATGTGATTATGATCTTGAGGGTGTTTTAGATTAGTTATGGCATTGGGTTAGGTCTTAGATAATTAAAATGATGTTTAAAAAGGTTTTGAGTTGAAATAATGAGACTGTTTTGAAAACAGTAGCAAAACATGTGATTTTCTAAAAATATTTGGCCTGGAGACTATGATTAAATTAAATGGCTGTAAATATACATCGTCGTAATCATTAAAGATAGTTGGATGCTCTCCACTCCTTAGGATGAGTGATTTGGCCAAAACAAGGAAAAAGGTTTCAAATCTGGGACATTAGATGTTTAGAATACGAGTTTAAACTCCAATGTTTGCTATTAAATATAAGATTCTTTTTCATTGGGACAGTAGTAGACCTATAAGCAAACCATCCTTTGTCCTCACTTTTCCAAAATTTTTTTTTTTTTTTCATATTCATGGTTTGGGATTTATGGCCATTTTAGTAAAGGGTAAAATTTTTTGTAACTTTCTGTTTTGGACAACCAGGGGTAAAATGGTCTTTTCACATAGTTACGAAACTTTGTAATTTTGAGTATTACATTTCTAGGAAACATAGATCAAATAGCTTTCCAGGGTGTGGTAATGCCTTACATATAGAACATTTGTGAGCTAGGGAGATATGAGTCCGTGAAGTCAAGTCAAATTTAGAAACCTAGTTTTTACGTCTAGTCTAAAAAAATTTTAAAAAACGGTATAGTACACCATGATAAATTAAAAGTTAGAGGCCGAAACTTGGTAGATGTTCATTTGCCTATAAGACCAGGTCACAAGTCAATTTGGGATTAAAAAGGACTTGAGGAAATCCTAGTGGAATGCCATACTTATCTCGAAAACACATCTCATGATCACATGTTTAATTTTTACGTATGGTTACTTTCTACGTACTAAATCGCGTCATGTATTTTAGGAGGTGCCTAGGAGTACTTTCCGCTCATTCAAGACTTGATAATACTTCTGATCTAATTGTTCTTAAGGTGAGTTCATAGCCTCGCCTTTCAACTTTTAAACTGTATTTATAAAACCCCGCGAGGGAGATACATGCTTGTTTTATAAACTGAGCACAAGAAACTTTATGGTATGCTGGACCCGAATATGAGATTAATTGCATATGTAGCTATCAGCCAAAATGACCCCACATCATGAAACTGTTCAATTGCACTATAATGGGTAAGCGCTAGTACCAGTAAAAATAGATCTATTGGGTTTGAACAGCCCTTGTCGGGGTCTGAATCGAAATCCTTTCAGCCCAGTCAACGGAACAACTTTGTATTTAGACGTTAGGTATAGGCAATAAATACTCTAGTTATGGCGGGCAAAAAGAATTGAATTACATACAAGATATGAGTAAACGTCAAGGCTTCGGTGTCATGAGCTTATTGCAATAGAAACTTGATTAATGGCTTGTCCGTACAACAAGTCACACGATGAACAAAAACTTGTGTTCTCTTTTATCTCTTACAAACTCTATGGATTCACTCAACATTTTTGTTGACTTTTTAAGCATGTTTATCTCAGGTAATCAAGGGTGATGGACGCTATGTACGAGGAGTCTGCGCTAAAAGTTTTTAAGAACTTGTATTTTGTTCCATTTTATAAAACTAATGATCCATGATTTGGAAAAACTTATGTTATGAAACTTGGTAACGATTCTGTGGGACGTATGTTGATTACTCTGAAACTTCTTTGAATGGAACAATGTTTTTAAACGCCTCTTTTCGAGTCGTTTTCTATATCCTTGTGTAATTGTGCTATGAATTAACACCCATTGTTGTATATTCCGCTGCGTGAAATTTGGGGGTGTTAAATTGTTAGTATTGGAATAATGAATCTTTAAAGTCTTTTATCTCTTTATGTTTTTGTAAAGTTTTGTATGAATTAGTACTGTTATTCATGTTAGTAAAAGTTTCTATTGTTAAGTATAATTAGTACTGCTGGTTATACTTAATACTGCTGAGTTAATACTCTTAGTTATACTTAATACTGCTAGGTATAATTAATACTGTGATAAGTGTAAAAATTGCTATGACTTGTGTTTTCTTGGTTTTTGGATTAACATTTTGCAGGAAAAGCAAAGAAAAGTGTTAAATTAATGATGGAAAAGCTGTTTAGAATGGAATTGGAGTTAATGCTGGTGACTCAAAGTTAATGCTGCTAGGCATAACTTACTACTGCTGGGTAAAAGTTAATGTTGTTGACGGTATTTTCATAAATACTTTGATTAAGGGTTTCAATCGATACTTTAATCAATTTTACTCTTTCAGATACTCTCTAACTATAAACCCTAACTCAATTTTATCATCCATTATCAAAACCCAACACAAATGGTGAATCTAAAGTTTGCGGATACTCATAACATGGTCGCATTTTTGTCTAAACCCGAAGAGAGTGATGGGTTTGACCAAATTGTGGATTTTTTGAATGCACACCCTATAAAGTATGCACTAACCGTTAATCCCAAAATATATATTTCTTGTATCGAATAGTTCTGGTCTACTGTCAAGGCCAAAACTATCAATGGGGAAGTGTAGTTGCATGCCTTAGTAGATGGCAAGAAGATAATCATCACTAAATCAACTGTTAGAAGAGATCTTCAACTAGAAGATGCAGAAGGTGTTGATTGTCTACCAAATTCTACCATCTTTGAACAACTTACACTAACGGGGTATGAGAAAATTTCACAAAAGCTAACTTTTTATAAGCCATTCTTTTCCCCACAATGGAAATTTCTGATTCATACTATTCTACAATGTCTAAGTTCAAAGACTACTGCATGGAATAAGTTTAGTAGTATTATGGCATTTGCAATTATTTGTTTGGCTACAAATTAGAAGTTTAACTTTTCAAAATACATTTTTAAAAGTATGATTAAAAACTTGCATAATTTGTATGGCAAAATTTTAATGTATCCAAGGTTTGTACAAGTGTTTTTGGAACAACAACTTGATGATCTGTCAAATCATAAGAGAATTTATATTGCACCCTCTCATACTAAAAAGATATTTGGAAATATAAGAAGGGTAGGCAAAGGTTTTTCTGGTAGAGTAACACCTTTATTTCTAACAATGGTGGTACAAAACCAATCACAAATGGGTGAAGGTTCAGCAGTTCTAACTGATCCCCATCACACACCCACTTTTATTCAACCATCTCCTCAACCTTAAAAGACACAAAAACCTAGGAAGCCTAAAAGAAAGGACACTCATATACCTCAGTCTAGTGATCCTAGTGAAAATGTTGTAGATGAGGCTGTCCATAAGGTGTTGGGTGACAGTGTGGTGAGGGCTGCCACTACTGCTTCTAGCTTAGAAGTAGAGCAGGACAGTGGTAACATAACTAAGACCCGATCCAAGGCAACACCTAATCAATCTAGTTCCCTAGGAACTACTTTAGGTGGTGGTCCTAGGTGCCAAGAAACCATAGGGGATACTATTACTCAAACTAGGTTTGAGAATGTATCTAAACATTCTAATGATTTACTGCTCGCAAGAGGTAACAAACTTCGAAGTGACGAGGATAGACTTAAACTTAATGAATTGATAGAACTATGTACCAATTTACAAAATAGGGTTATTGATTTAGAGAAGACAAAGACCACTCAAGCTAATGAGATTGCTAGTTTGAAAATAGGTCAAGAAGCTTGAAAAGAAAAATAGGTCAAGAACTCATAAGCTGAAGAGATTATACAAAGTTGGTTTGACAGTTAGGGTAGAATCCTTTGGAGATGAAGAAAGTTTGGGTGAGGATGCATCCAAACATGAGAGGATTAATGCTATTAATGTAGATGAAGAAATTATCCTAGTTAGTGTTCAAGATGATGCTGATAAAGAGATGTTTGATTTGGATACTTTAAATGGTGAGGAGCTGTTTGTTGCAGGGCAAAATAAAAATGTTGTTGAAGAAGTAGTTGATGCTTCTCAAGTTAGTACTACTGCAACAACTGTTACAATAACTACTAAAGAAATTACTTTGGCTCAAGCACTTGAAGCATTAAAAACATCAAAACCCAAGGTGAAAGGAATTGTTTTTCAAGAGCCAGGTAAATCTACAACAACAACAACAATTTCTTCACAATAATCACAGGACAATGGTAAAGGAATATTGATAGAACCTGTAGAGCTTATGAAGAAGAATGATCTAATGAGGCTTGATGAAGAAGTTGCTTTAAAATTACAAGTTGAATTTGATGAAAGAGAAAGACTTGCAAAAGAGAAAGCTGAAAAAGAAAAAGAAGTTAATATTGCCTTGATTGAAAAATGGGATGATATACAGGCAAAGATTAATGCTGATCTTCATTTGGCTAAAAGATTGCAACCACAAGAACAAGAAGAGTTGTCTATTAAAGAAAAGGCTACATTATTTCAACAACTCTTAGAGAAAAGAAGAAAGCATTTTCCAGCTAAAAGAGAAAAAGAGAAAAGTAACAAACCACCAACAAAAGCTCAACAGAGAAAGATAATGTGTACTTACTTAAAGAACATGGAAGGATAAAAGCTCAATGATTTGAAGTTGAAAAGGTTTGATTCTATTCAAGAGATGTTTAATAGAGCATTCAAGAGAGTAAATACATTTGAAGACTTTAGAACAGAGTTGGTGGAGGGAAAAGAAAAGAGAGCAGGAACTGAGCTAGCACAAGAGATTACAAAGAAGCAAAAAATGGAAGATGACAAAGAAACAACAGAGATTAAAAAGTTAATGGAAATCATTCCAGAAGAAGAAGAGGTAACAATTGATGCTATTCCTTTGGCTGTTAAGTCTCCAAGTATTGTTGACTGGAAGATTCATAAAGAAGGAAGAAAAAGCTATTATCAAATAATAAGAGCTGATGGAAAGTCTCAAATATACATGATCTTTAGTCATATGCTTAAAAGTTTTGACAGGGAAGATTTGGAAACTTAGTACAAGTTGGTAAAAGCTAACTATAAGTCAACAAGACCAGTGGAAGACTTGGATTTGGTATTATGGAATGATTTGAAAACAATGTTTAAACCACATGTAGAAGATAATGTATGAAGGAATCAACAAGACTACAAAGTGTTGAGTTACAAGCTGTATGACTCTTGTGGAGTACATTTCTTGAGGATGCAACATGTGTAGATTTATATGTTGGTAGAGAAGAAGTATCCTCTTACACCATCTACACTTACAATGATGTTGGAAAAGAAGCTTATGATTGACTATGAAGTGAGATAATGGATCTGGATCAGCTTTCTTAAATTCATCATAAAATAACTTAAGAAGTAAATAAGTATATGGAAGCATCCTCCTGGTGTTGATGAAGCTTTAAATGAAGAAACTTGATGATTTTGAAGAAGAATATCAAGTTTAGGGGAGGATTGTTGGGATTAAAAGTCTTCTTGATGCTGTTAGAATTACTGCTGCTCAAGTTTATGTTAATACTGCTCTGATGAAGTTAGTATGCTCATGAACTTCAAAGAAAAATATGTAAGTTATTTACTACTGCTAGTTCAAAGTTTAGTTAGGACTTGTTAAAGTTACTACTGCTTAGTGAAAGTTACTACTGCTAGTATAAAGACTGCTTGAAGTTAATACTGCTGAAGAGTTACTACTGCTCAAGAAAATATTCTAAGTAGTTAGTACTGCTAGTATTAGTTTATAATGCTAGCCGTAAGTTAGTACTGCTTACTTGATATGTATTAGTTATTTATAGAAAAGATTTTATATACTTAGGAATAGTATGTAAGCCGAGTATGACTCTTGGTGTTTATAAGAAGGTCCTTAGGCATAGAGTTTTATACGTTTCAATTTCATCTTTTATCATTTACTTAGTCGTATTTATTCATAGCGTTCAAGGTCCTTGTATACCCTATATCCTTGAGAGTATTCGTATTATTATCATTAATAATATTGGAGCTTATTTGTTTTGAATTAATTTTTCATTGATAATTCTTCTTAATATTAAAGATTAGATTCCGCATAATCTTTAATACATTCAAACAAAGCTTTTACTATAGTTGTGTTAGATTTATCTAATATAACTAATCCTTAAACAAGCGTAAGGAATTTGATCTATTGAAGTGGGATCAACATCTTGAAAAACAATCCCTTCCACCTTGGGTTTTGAAGTTTTTAATGCTTCAAGTGCTTAAGCCAAAGTAATTTCTTCAGTAGTTATTATAACAGTTGTTACAGCAGTACTAACTTGAGCATCATCAACTACTTCTTCAACAACATTTTCATTTTGCCCTGCAACAAACACCTCCCCACCATTTAAAGCATCCACTTCAAACATCTCTTTGTCAGCATCATCTTAAACACTAACTAGGGTAATTTATTAATCTACATCAATTGAATTAATCCTCCCCTGTTTGGATGCATCCTCACCCAAACTTTCTTCATCTCCAGAGGATTCTACCCTAGCTGTCAAACCAACTTTGTATAATCTCTTTAGCCTATGAGTTCTTGACCTATTTTTATTTTCAAGCTTCTTGACCCTCCTTTTCAAACTAGCAATCTCATTAGCTTGAGTGGTCTTTGTCTTCTCCAAATCAAGAACCCTGTTTTGTAAAGTGATACAAAATGCCATCAAGTTTAAGTCTATCCTCATCACTTCGAAGAGTGTTACCTTTTGCGAGCAGTGAATCATTAGAATGTTTAGATACATTCTCAAACCTAGTTTGCACAATAATACCCCCCATGGTTTTGTACCACCCGTGACCACCACCTGAAGTAGTTCATAGGGAACTAGATTCATTAGGTGTTGCCTTGGATCGGGTCTTAGTTATGTCACTACTGTCCTGCTTTGCTTCTAAGCTAGAAGCAGTAGTGGCAGCCCTCACCAAACTATCACCCAACTCCTTATGGACAGCCTCATCTGCAACACTTTCAGTAGGATCACTAGGCTGAGGTACCTGAGTCTCCTTTCTTTTAGGCTTCCTAGGTTTTTGTATCTTTTGAGGTTGAGTTGATGATTGAATAATGGTGGGTGTGTGATGGGGATCAGTTGGATTTGCTGAACCTTCACCCAATTCTGATTAGTTTTATACCACCATTGTTTGAAATAAAGGTGTTACTCTACCAGAAAAACCTTTGCCTGCCCTTCTCATATTTCCAAATATCATTTTAGTGTGAGAGGGTGCAATATAAATTCTCTTATGATTTGGCAGCCCATCAAGTTGTAGATCCAAAAACACTTGTACAAACCTTGGATACATAAAAAATTTGCTAAACAAATTATCCAAGTTTCTAATCATACTTTCAAAAATGTATTTTGAAAAGTTAAACTTCTAATTTGTAGCCAAACAGATAATTGCAGATGTCATAGTACTACTAAACTTATTCCATGCAGTAGTCTTTGAACTTAGACATTATAGAATAGTGTGAATTAGAAATTTCCATTGTAGGGAAAAGAATGGCTTATAGAAAGTTAGCTTTTGTGAAATTTTCTCATACCCCATCATTGTAAGTTGTTCAAAGATGGTAGAATTTGGTAGACAATCAACACCTTCTGCATCTTCTAGTTGAAGATCTCTTCTAACAGTTGATTCAGTGATGATTATCTTCTTGCCATCTACTAGGGCATGCAACAGTACTTCCCCATTGATAGTTTTTGCCTTAACAGTAGATCAGAACTGTTTGATACAAGAAATATATATTGTGAGATTAATGGTTAGTGCATACTTATAGGGTGTGCATTCAAAAAATCCATAATTTGTTCAAACCCATCACTCTCTTCAGGTTTTGACAAAAATACGACCATGTTATGAGTATCCACAAACTTTAGATTCACCATTTGTGTTGAGTTTTGATAATGGATGATAAAATTAAGTTAGGGTTTGTAGTTAGAGAGTATTTGAAAGAGTAAAATTAATTAAAGGATCGATTGAAACCCTTAATCAAAGTATTTATGAAAATACCCTCAACAAAATTAACTTTCACACAATAGTAGTAACCCAGTAATAGTAAGTTATGCCTAGTAGCATTAACTTTGAGTCACCGTCATTAACTCCAATTCCATTCTAAATAGCTTTTTCTTCATTAATTTAACACTTTTCTTTGCTTTTCCTGCAAAATGTTAGTCTAAAAACCAAGAAAACACAAGCCATAGCTATTTTCACAATTTTCACATTAATAATTTTACCTATCAGTATTAAGTATAACTAACAGTTGTAACTCAGCAGTATTAAGTATAACCAGCAGTATTAATTATACTTAACATCCTAAACACAAGCCATAGCTATTATGGTAACTCAGCAGTTTCCATTGGTGTGCTTGTAGTCTTGACTTCTGTAAACCTAAATTTCTTTAAAATTTCAACAACATATTTATCTTGACAAATAAATATGCCATCCTTCTTCTGTTGCACTTATAATCCCAAGAAGAATGTAAGTTCTCCCATATAACTCATCTGAAATTCTCATGCATCAACTTCTCAAATGCAATGCATAGCTCCTTGTTTGTTGAACCAAAGATGATATCATCCACATAAACTTGGATCAACAAAATATCACCTTTGAGCCTTTTGATGAATAAGGTCTTGTCAATTTTCCCTCTTTGAAACCCATTGTCCAACAGATATGTTGACAAGGTTTTATACCAAGCTCTAGGAGCTTGATGTAGTCCATACTTTTTTAACCTTGTATACTCTATCCGGAAAGTCTAGATCATCAAATCATTGTGGTTGACATACATACACCTCTTCTTCAATCTTCTCATAGAGAAAAAGCACTTTTTACATCCATTTGATACACCACAAAATCTTTAAATAATGTATAAGCTAAAAATATTCTAATTGCTTCAATTCTTGCAACAAGGGAAAAGACTTCATCATAGTCAATCCCTTTTTCTTATGTGTATCCTTGAGCAACCAATCTTGCTTTCTTTCTTATCACAATTCCCCTTTCATCCTTTTTATTCCTAAAAACCCATTTAGAGCCTATAGCCCTTTTTCCATTTGGTAAATCCACTAAAATCCAAACTTCTTATAACTTGAATTGTAAAAGCTCTTCCTAGATAGCCTCTATCCAGCTTGGATCCTTCAATGCATGAATTACCTTTTTGGGTTCTTCTAGTGATAAAAAGCAAGCAAACAAGTAGTTTTGAAGGTCTTTATGGTTTGTTCTTTGTTAAATAGTACTAACAAACCCATGTTCCTTCAAATTCTTTAACATGTTTCTTGTTCATGTAGCTGATTGCAAATCTCTAATCACTTGATCAAGAGGTTGATCTTTATGAATTCTTATAGTTAGATTAGGACTGACTTGGATTGTAGTATCCAAATTGTTCATGTAAGCCACTACACCATCATCTTCATCTTCTCTTAAGAAGTCAAATATGCTATCATCTTCTAAGACATGCATATTTGGATCAAATGAAAGTTCAATGCTTATTTTTCCACCAACAGCATTAATTTCATTTGTGCCAGCAGCATTAACAGTTGAACTAACAATATTAACATTGTTAGTATTGTTAACATTATCTTCCTTCTCTTGATCTTTACATTTACTTTCTTTTCTTGGATCTTCATCAACCTTCTTTCCATCATTACTTGAAGGTTTGGATCCATCATCATGAGAACTCTTTGGATCTTGGGCAAATGGTGGATCAGCAGTCCATAATGGTAGCAAAATGTAATCCTTGACAGGTTATGTCTCCTTTCTAGCTTGACCTGCATTATCACTTGCTTTTGCACCTGCAAAACCATTAGACTGTGTACCTGAAACAATTGGCTCATAATTCATTGTTCTCGTTAGTGCATCAATATCAAATAGCCAATCTGGTTAACTACCTACAGCATTAGGTGTACTCTCACTAAAACTAATATGCAAGTTTTCTTCCACTATCCTTGTTCTACTATTGAATACTCTAAAGACTTTACAATTCAAAGAGTATCTAACAAAGAAACATTCATTAGCCTTACCATCAAATTTGCCTAAGTGATCTATAATATTGAGAATGGTAATAGAACACCCAAATGGCCTCATAAAACTTATAATTGGTGTTCTACCATGAAAAACTTCATATGGGGTTTTGTTATGAGGCTTAACTACTAACACTCTATTTTGCACATAGCAAGCAGTATTAACTGCTTCTGCCCAAAAAGTAGTTGGAAACTTAGAATCAGCTAACATAGTCCTAGTAGCCTTAATTAGTGTCCTATTTCTCCTCTCAGCAATTCCATTTTGTTGAGGAGTTCTAGCTACACTATATTGTCTCAGAATACCCTTCTTTTCACAAAACTGATTCATTTCTTTGTTTTTGAATTCAGTCCCATTATCACATCTAATCACCTTAACCTTGTGATCTACTAGATTTTTATTATCCCAGTTATAAGGACTTAAGAATGACACTAGGTCTATCCTTAGTAGCTAGTGAAGAAAACCCATGTAACCTACTTTAATCATCTATGACAAACTAGGCAATATATTCTTCATAATTACTTTTTACATAATGCTTAGACCAAACTAGTACATTCGCAACAATGGATAGGAAGGACTGATTGAGTACGTTCTTATTTAGGACTTACAAGATGCTGGTGTGCTGCTTTCCCTTTTGACAAGCAATTCAGGTTTGATCATTTTCCATAAAGTTTGGAAGGTTAAACAATCTTACAAGATTTTGTCCCTTTAAAAACAAATTTATTCATAGGTTTTATATTTACAGTGGACCTGAGCCTTCTATGCTAAAAGTTTAGAATTCATAAGATGTGGCTTTGTTAGAGACACAGTTAAAACTCCTTAGGAAAATGTTCTTTTAATTCAACACTTTACATATTGTTCTTTTTTATGGAACTCTAAACTAAAACTTGTATTCATCGATAACTTAAAGTTTGGAGATTAATACAATTACATTCAGTTATCATTTACAAGAACATCTATTCTTTTTGTCACACATTTGTTTGAGTCACTAAAAGAGATTAAAACTTTTACTACTTCACACAATACACATTTTCAAAATCTTGTTACCGTTTTAATAGTACTTTGATGTGATTTTCCCTCTTTTGGGGTTCCCTCTAAATAGCAAAACTTATCCTCCATTTTCTCTTCATTGTCTGTAAGATAGGACTTGTTCCTTATAATGTGCCTTAGGCATCCACTTTCAATTCACTCTCCTTGATCCTTTATATCCAATTTGTGGATTGCCTGACATTGATATGAAAATACAGTTTCTTTGGGGACCCAGCAACACTGTCGTGGATCTGCCTTGTACATCAATTAAGAAAACTTCATTAGGTGTTTGATGGCATGTTATGTTTTGGAAACATGGTTTTAAAAAACTTTAGTCTTTGGTTTCTAAACCCAACAAGCTGAGGCCTTAACAACATTAACATTATTTCCCTGAACAACATTAACTACTGCTTTTGGCCTAGCAACATTAACTACTGCTTTTGGCCACAATATTAACATTTTTATCCCTAACAGTATTAACTCTCTGATTAAAATTATTGTTTTTAAATACTGTATTCTTGTGAATGGTCCTCTTAACAGTTGAATGTGCCTTTTTAGAAAGATATGACATTGGTCTAGCATCATTCACTGTTGTTTTTGAGTGAGCAGCCATATTTTGTCTTGCAGTTTTAAATGATACTAAGCCAGATTTTCATTAGTACTGCTTTCTTGGAAACCATGTTCTTTTTAAGGCATAGGGTTGAGTCTTTTGGACAAAATTCTGCATGATTTACCCTATTAGGCATTTATTCTCAAATAAGATTTTTATTTTGAAGTGTTTTTGATTCACTTTTTACAATCTTCCTACAAGTGATAAAAACTTCCAAATATAAAATACAATCTTTGTTAAACATTCTCAAATTTAATTCCAATCTTTGAGACATCCATCTTATTTCTAAGTTTTATCTGATTGCTCTAGGAGTATGAGTGTTTTCCTAGTTTGCTGACCTATTTAGCAGTTTTCCTAGCAGCTTCTTCCTTTAGGTTTTAAAACAAACAATAAAAACCTCTGTCTTAGCAAAATAGGCTTAACATGATTTCTTTTCAATCTTACATGAGGAACGTCTTCTTCCTCAATTACCAGGACACCCAATCCTCAAATAATTAGTGACATTACCTTTCTAACTGCCTTTTAGCTTTGCTTTCACTAGCCTTAGCTTCACTGTTCCTCAACTAATGGCTTAATAATATAGGCCTCACTTGTAAATTTCTTCTAACTACTAGGAATGACAGTTGGTTTGGAGGCATAAAAATTCCTGTATAGGGAGGAGGAACTGCATTATATCCTAAACCTGTTCTTGTAGTATTGTCTACAATCTGACTGTCTATGAGCTTATCTAAACTTTTAGATGCATTCTCAAATTTATTTACATTAAATTGAATTCTATCTTTTTCTTTTTGAGCTATTTCTAGCTTTATACCTGAGCTCTCTAATAGCTATTATCGTTTCATTAATTTAAAATTTTTAAGGGAACCTTTATATCTTGTGAATTAAATAGACTCATTTGCCTTTTAGACTTCAGTTTCTCTTATATGACTTTAATCCTTTTTATAAGCTTTAACTATTAACTCAGATTTCTTAAATTCTTTATGTGTTTGTTCATATTGAGATTTAAGAGTGTTAATAGTTTCCAAGAAAGATTTAGAACAAGTAGAGTCATTTGATACCTCAGAATCAGAACTTGAAGATGAGTAAGCCATGAGTGCATAGTTAGGTCCTTCCTCTGCCTGATCACTCCAGTCATAAACACCATAGACCATCACATAAGCCAAGACATTGAGTAGGTTATTCTCTACTTGCACACTTCTTCTTGAGCTTTTCCATGTTTCCATGTATTCTTGATTCCCTTTAGTGCTCTGTACTCCCTGGCAAAGTGTACCCTCTTGTGGCAGTTGTAACACTCTACCTTGGATCTTATCACACCACAATGGTCTCTTTTACCCATTTTTAGTTAGGCTTCTCTCCAGTTGTTCTTCTTGGAACTTCTAGCTTCTTTTAGTTAACTTAGCCATTCCTGCATCTAATTCTATCTCTTCTAAGTCATCTGGATAGAGTTGTTGTAGATCCACATTTGCAAATTAAGGTTGTTGGTTGATAGATAAAGGATATGCTCAGATCACAAAACATTCACTAAAGTTATCTAACATTTGTGGAGTTAGCAGCACTTACTTGAGTGTAATAGCAGAAAACCCATGAGAAGTGTTTTTTGTTTTTTTAAATAAAAAAAACTGTTCATTTGTGCTGCTTAGCATTTGTTAGTGCAACATAAGCCATGTTTTGTGTGCTTGGTACTTGGAGTTTGATGTCCTTTGACTTTTGGTTCATTATACTTTTTGAGATTGTGTAGAGATCAGCCATGCTTATTGTCTCTTAATTTAGCTTATTTCCTACTCACCAATGCCTTATGTGTTCCCATTCTGTGAAAAAACTTATCTACAGCTTTCTGGTTCAACATCTTTCTTGTGAAAGTGTTTCACCCAAACAATCTCCAACTGAACCCACATGCTTTGATCCTATCAAATGTTTTATCAAGGGTTTCTATGCTAAGGAGCAGTGAGGTTTTCATTCTGCTGTGTCAAAAAGGGGGTAAAGGAATTTTATTGTGTAGCAATCATTCCCAAATCAAACCTCTTTTACAATAGCTTCCAGCATGCCAACTTAGCATCCTTGATGGGAGTTGAACTTAACTGATGTTCATTAAGTATTCCCATCATCAAGGTTATTTGGCCTTCACTTTAAACCTCTTCTGAGCCTTCTCTCCAGCAGTTGTAGGAGAGATTATTTTCTCAACACCTTCCATAACTGTTGATTTTGGTGCAGTGTTTTCATTCTTTATGACTTCCCATAGAGCATAGTCAATCATCTGGATGTACTGTTCTATTCTCATTCTTCAGATCTCAAACTCACCCGGTTTGAGCATGGGTACTTTAGATGCAGCCACCATATGTGCAGATTCTGAATCCACATCTTCTAGCAAAGAGATCTTGTGTATTCTAGGACAGGTTTTGCTTATTCATGTTACTCACACAAGCTTAATAACCACTTGTGTGATCACACTGTCAATAGATCTTTAATTGCTTAGGCTTGTTAAGGTGTTGTTATGCTAGATAAAAAATCCAACATTAATCTATAGTAGGATACTTTGTTGAATATATTTAAAGATTATGCGGAATCTAATACTCTTTATTCAATAAGAAGAATTCTTTAAAGAAACAATTACTCTTTGAACATAATTTCTATGAACACCATAATTCAACAAACAATAAAAGTTTCCAATATTATTATTACAAATTATACGAATACTCTCCTAGTTTTAGGGTTACAAAACCTTGAAGCTATGAAATTCAGCTCGACGATCTTTGTATTGTGCTAGTCCATCGCTAGCGATCATACTCTATTAAGCCTCATGGACATCCTTTTATACACCCAAGGAGTCCTAGTTCGAATTTACAAGTTATTCTAATACTTTGATATATTCTTCTTTGACTCTATTCTATAAATTATCTATCTACTTTTCACGTAAGTATTCTTGTCCCAATTCAATCTTTATCATTTCTTTCTGTCTTTATCCATTTTCTTCTGACACAGCTAGATAGAAACTCTTTCAGATGTCTTAATCTTTGTGCAAATTTAACTTTTATACTAGCACTGCATTAACATTTAGACAAGCGTTGGTAAGTTATACTCCTAGCAGCATTATACTTTGCAGCAGTTATACTTTGAGAAGGCTTTTGAATCCCGTCAACGTGCTTATGTTTGGCCTACATGGGTTTTATGGTATAGCAAATGGATGTGAAAGTAGTGCATTTTTGATGGTAAAATATCGGAGGATGGTATAGTTTACAACAAAACCACCTGGATTTGAAAGTTGTGTTTTTTCAGACACCTTGTGTGTATTAACTTGGACAAAGCTCTGTCTGGGCTGATACCAAGCTTCCCCTGTGCCATGGTATTTTTGGATAAATATTTCAAACATTTATTATTGTCTGCACAAGTTTTTTAGAGGTACAATTGACAACACTCTTCTTACTTATAATAAAAACTAAGAGTGAGTCATTATAGTTCAGTATATTTGTGGGATGTTATCCATTTTTTGGGTTCTTCCAATAGGGTTTTTTTTTATGTTAATAATTTGCCAACGTTAATGGACAAAATATATGGAAATATGTATGATGGGTGAATAAATTATTTTTGAGGTTTTCATATCAATCCAAGGTTTCAATAGGAATTATTATATGTGTTAAATAAATACGTTACGGGACTTTAATCACTAAGTTTTGATCGAGCTGACTGTGCCGTTGTGGTATGCCCTATGGCTTTCCCCTATATATTTTTGGCCCTTGATGAGTTGGGGTTCTCTGTTAATGAACACTCTTTTATGAGGCTTGATAGGGTCTCCGACTGTCATTACAGTAGACTGTACTGATATTACAATTCTTATATGTCTTCTACGAGGTACCAAGCTAAAATCCCTATGGATTTACCACCTTGTTGTTTGTAAAAATAGATATTTTCTGGTTATCTAAAAGAAACTCATATCGAGTGTCTTTGGTATCAAATAAGGATTCAGGCTCTTTGATCTAATGCATACTCTGACTCAGACTATGCTGGATGTAACCTTGATAGAAAGAGTACCTCAGGGGGTTGTCAGATACTTAGAGGAAAGTTAGTGTGTTGGAGTGTAAAGAAGCAAAGCTCTATAGCAATGTCTTCAACCGAGGTTGAGTATGTAGTTACAGCTGGATGTTGCGCTTAAGTCCTCTGGATTAAAAGTCAGCTGGCTGACTCGTTGTTCTCTTCTTGACAAAGCGTGCCCATATTTTTATGATAATATGTGCCATTGCCCATTTCACATTTAAATCACAGTGTTGCATTCTAGGATCAAAAAATATTGAATTCAGGTATCATCTTCATCAGAGACCACATTGTATATGGTGATATTGAGGCTTCATTTCTGTTTACCACTGAATTTGCATCATAGTGATATTTTTATACCAAACCTTAGCATGAGCCTAGCTTGAATAGCTTGGTAAGCTAGTTAGTTTGATTTATATTGAAAACACGGTCTCTGGTAAGAAAAAGGCTTTAAGTGATCTCAGAAATGAGTTTTAAATGTTTATGTTATAGGTAAAATTATTTGTAACTTGAAAGTTTAAAAGACAAATTTATTAATAATTAATTCGGTTACTTCTCAAATAAGGTTACCTACTTTCTCGAAAAAAGAAGGGATTTTATAGTGCCTCGAAAGGTCAGGGGACAAACATGGTGTGAAACTTTTTAACATAAGCATTTCTAATGCGGAATTCAAACTGTTTATTTTTTTCTAAATGAATAGTATTTGTTAGGTATAAAATTTCAATTTTAACTCACACATCATCTTTTACCAAACCAAAACCCTAAAAAATCCTCAAAACATTCAAATTCTTTCATCTTCTTCATGAAAACCTGCATCAATCATGTCTTCAGAATCAACATCCTCGCAAACCCCACAATGTTTACGTACCTCCTTTCTTCCAAGGGGTTAAATTCCTACAATTACGTGAAGATCATCGCCTCAACATGTTGTTGTATTACTGGAACACCATGAACCCCTTTTTAAACCCATGCTCAGTTTTCTTTCAGACTATAGCATTTGTACTGCTCTAACCAAAGAACCCTCAGCTATGTACATTGAGTATCTCAAGGATTTTTGGTACACCATAGAAGTGGATGATGCGACCAAAGACATCTTGTTTTCTTATCCTTTTTGAAAAACCAACTATCATTCACCATTTTGGACTTTTTACTACTATTGGTCTCAATTGGATTATGCTCCTTACCTCTAAACGCATTGTTAGGGGCTGGGTTAGCCACATTAGGGTTGGTGTTGACAAAGAAAAATCCATCTATCACCTCCACTGGGTTTTTGTAAAAATTTCGTTCACCTTGAAACTTATATATTTCTTACAATTTGGAAGAAATATTCATGCATATACATTGTTAAGTGTATTGGAGAATGCAGGGAATCCTGATCAAAATGGGAATTTGAGTCACTAAACCATTGCTTCTGTATGATTTTTGGTTCTAGAATCTATTGGGGATATCATTTTGAGAGGATATAAATTAACAAGCTTCAGAATGGGAAAAAGCCTAGGGAGACAAACATTTGTTACACAAGATATATATCTCTGGTTTAGAAAAAAAAATTTTGGATGATTCTACCATGATGGAATCCTCTTCTAGTTTTATATCCAAACCATCGTCTCAGCTATTTCTTTTCAGACCCCATCAGCGTCTGAAGTCAGTTTGACTTCTCATATGCTAAAAGTAGCTAAACTTTCAAAAGAGCCTGAACAGTCTTTGCTCCCTCCCTTTGGGGAGGTGAATGCTAATGACACTACTGATAAGTCCTTGTCCAAGACCTTTGTGTAGCCTGTCACTCAGTCCAAAGCACCAACTGCTAAGAAGCCTAAGAAGAAGAAAATCCCATCTTTAACCCAACCAAAGGTTTCAAATGATAGCAGGGAAATGAATCCTCCTTCAACAGCTACCTATCTTCAGGCAACTGAGGAGTGTGTGGTCACTGTTGTTCCCCTTCAGAGTTTAGAGGGCTCCATATCAGCAGAGGTGTAGGACAACCAGCTAAATCCCTGATGCCACAAGGAACTGTTTAAATCATAACGGGGCACTGCATGCAGCCCTCTAAACTTCTCTAAGAGGAGATGTGGTGAAGGTTAAGGTACCCCTAAAACCCTTTAGGCAGCGTCTAAAGTCTGTACTTACATTCTAAATTTTCTGTACACTCTGTGTCTGCACTCAGAGAGTGATACTGAAAGACTCAAAATGTCTGATGTTGACTTTGAAAATTCTAAACTTTGTTGGATTATCCCATCCGTGCATGAAAGTTGACCTCTATATGTACTGTACTCACTCAGTCTCAGAGGTCCTCTAAGAACTAAATCTTAAAGGTCCCTAATATGTCTATTTCTTTCTATTCTAATATTTATAAGGGGACTTATAAGGGGACTGGATTAATCACACCCATTCCTTCTTCAGGGGTAGCGAAATTAGATCCTCAACTTTCATTACAAATTCACAATTTATATCTAGAGTTTATGCAGGTACTGAAAAAGTTGTTGAATTTAAGGAGTCAGCTGAGGAACAATCTCTAGAGATTCCCACGGTTGAACAGCTGCTGGATGAAGTTGATAATCAAAACATAGGTGTTCAAGAAACTTCAAAGATCCCCTATGACATAAAGTCTGAAATCAAGGTTGTAAAGTCCTTCTTAACCAGCTGGTTACATAAAATGCAAGTTAAGTCCATGCATGACTCTGAAGAAACAGCTGATTTTTAAGAGGGTTCTGACTCTGATCTACAATCAATGCCTGATGATGAACTGAGGTCTGTCTCAGGATTTGAAACTGTTGATGAATCTGAGACGTTTACTTGACAATGATTAGTGTCTAACTCTAACCACATTGTCAAGATTGATAATGCTTCTGCTGAACGTCTGAGTCTTCCAGATCATATGGATCACATATGTGAAGAAGTCAGCTCTTTTCATTCGAAGCTTGGTGACATCGAGTCTTCTATTGTTGAAATCAAGTCATCCTTGCCAACCCTTGTCACCAATGCCCTCAAAGAACAGATACCTGAAATTCTCTCAGCTACACTTAAAGATTCCCTTCCATTAATCATCTAAAAGTCTCTGTAATCTCACATTTCAGCTGTCTCTGAAAAGTTTGCAAAAACACAAACTCAGCTGAACAAAAGAGTGGTTAAACATCTGAACTGACAGTTTAATATTTCCCATGTTGCTCAGAGCAAGAGATTTGTTACCTTTCAAAAGGAAAACTCTCACGTGATCAAATCTGAGATGGTAAATATGGATCAAGTTATTTAGAATGGAGGGGACTTAGAGAGGATTTTACAATCTCTGGGACAAAGCATATTTTAAGTATTGTTTTCTTATTTCCAAGAATATTTTACAAAACCTAAATGCAGGATGTGGGAAAGACACTTCTCGAATCAGCAGTTTTCATTGATGTATCTGCTGAGGGGTTGAGAAGAAAAAGAAGGATGACAAATGCAATCTACTCACACTATAGGGGAGCGTCAGACCAAAACTAAAAAATCATCACATTTTGAACCTCCAATTGAAAGTCCAGGGGAGCAACCAGCTGAGGTTGCTAAGTTAAATGAAGGAAAAGAACTGACTGTTCATAATGCAGAGGAAAAGAAGAAAGATAAATATAAATTGGAAGGATGTTTCTGTTGAGGATAACAAGCAGGCCATTAATCAAAGATTCAATATATCAACTCCTGGTTTTAGAAAACTATATTCTCTAAGTTCCCTTTAGGCCTGAAACATCTTCAGAAGTCTGTTAAAGACTTCACTGATTAGCTGTTTGGGACCACTTCCTCAAAGTTCTCACACCAACCCCTCCCAGAGAACCAACTCCTCCAAAAGATCGATCTAAAGGTAAAGAAGTTGCTGTTATTGAAGAACAAGTAAATAAACTTGTTTCATTTCAAGAAGAAGGAGGTTCAAATCCCAAAATGCCAAATATAAAGTCCTTCATTACTCCAGAGGGACTTTTATCTCAAGATAAAATTGATGAACAACTTAGGGAGTTTAAAAGGTTGGCTGGTCTGAAAGCTAAGAAAGACAAGTCAGAGGCAGAACTAAGGAAGTTGCTCAATCCAGCAACACTGAAGGCTTAGGCTTCAGATAAAGGATGGAATGAGGAAAAGATGGCAAGATGATTGAGACTACAATCATCTAATATCTCCTTCAGAGCTGATCCTTTGCCAATCACTAAGATCAGCTATATTCTAATCAACATAAAGAGGCAACCATGAAGATTGTCAGAGACAATGATCCTCTAAATCTCATTGTCCACCCTAACTTTAGACTTAAGACATTTGGATTCAATGAATGGCTGTAAATGCATGATCTGGCATCCAAAAAGACTAGGAAATCAAATGATATGCTTTTACAGAGTCTAAGAGCAAAATTCCAATGGATCGTAAACCAGGAAAAGAGGCTAGGGACTTCTCCCACCGCCAGCACTTTGCAAACCTTTGGAATACACCGAGGGAAAAGAAAAAGGAAAGGAAGAGCTGATCAAGGAAGTCTTTTTTCTCATAAAGTGTCAGAGTAGATAGGATGGTAAGGAAGAAACTTGATTCCTCCTCTTGGAGTTCTTCCAATCCAAGGCCTTGTCATCAAAGAACCTGAGTCATGAATCTTCTTTATGAATGGGAATATGGATATAGGTTTCCATAAAGAGAGTGAGTTCCACTTGGCACCTACTACTAAACTAATCCGACTCCAGAACCAAATCAAGGTTGACTCAAAGATTGCTAAAGAAATGGTCAGAAAAAAGAACTATGTAATAGAGGCTAGGGACGATTGTACAAAGGCTAGGGAGACTGTTAAAAAGAACTTAGATAATTTGGGCTAGTATTGATGAAATCAATGAAGTTTCTTTTATTATATTCTCTATCAAATTATGTGCAAGAAGAAGCTGTGTACTCACTTATAATAATTTTTACTTAGCACAATTTATATTTAAATAGGGGGAGATTGTTAGGCCGATTCAGAGCCTAGTAATCAGTGCCTAGATTTAAACAAAAATTAGGCTAAGTGTTGAAGGACCCGATTCAAAGATGCAACGTAGAGTATCATGTCAAGACAATTGTCAAGGAAGTCGAAGATCACTTGAAGACATACTCGTCAGCTGGGATGGATATCAGCTGGTATGTAGAAGGAATACGTTGAACTTCTAAGGAAAGTCAGAGATGGCAATACTTCTGGACTATCTGTTACCCTTTGAGAAGAACAGTGCGCTTAAGATAGTTCTCTGTTAAAGGCGAGGTAACTTAATCAAGTGTTTATGGTGGGATAAACATTGATTTAAGTTAAAGCCTGTACCTAGTACGAAGTTGGCAAAAGTAGTAAATAGTTGGCAGAACTGTTCACTAAAGTATGGGCGGGTTGTTTCCAAGAATGGACATGCATTAAATTCCTCGTACTCATCCACTAGATTCATGGGAACACGTTTGCAACTAACCCCACTAAGGATAACAACCTAGTATTAGTATAAATAGAGAATGTTGTAAGGAATAAATGCTATCACTTTTATTGTTGTTGTTATTATAGGCATTTACTCCTTTGTCGAACTAACATAGTAGACCTCTGATTTATTAGCTGGCTAGTTAAGTTCGCTTGTAAACTTGATACTCTATCAAGTTTACTTGTTTAAAGGGTAATCACACATTGTCATTCAAATTTTGTGTTTTCCATAGCACATTGTAATACTTTGATTCTTAATCAATAAAGCATTACACGATTGAAAAGTTATTACTTGTGTTATTTATATTAGATAAGTGTTATATTCCTTATAGATGTGTTATTTGGGACTTTCAATCTTTCTTTTACGTGATTATATTTTGCTCATCGCTCTAAGGTGAGTTCATAGCCTCATGTATTTATGATTTCAACTTTACTATTTTGGGGTGAGAAACAATGCTTGTTTTAAACTTTGGACACAAGTGTTTTCAGTTATCATTTCATTGTTTTAGTTGTTAATAATGTAGTGATATTAGGGACCACGATAGCTGAAAAACCATCATTGAACGTTAATTACCTATGGGGACTAATGTGATTGGTTAAGTTAAGCACGGGTACGTTATAAATAGATCTATTTGGGGTACTTATTATCCTATTCGAGTAAGCAAGCACTTATTTATTTCTGTGGCGATGACAAACAAATATATTTCTTGTCAAGAATTCTTTGGGGTTGTTTGGGTCAGACATTTGTAGGCAGTATCTACTTTAAAACCATTATATGTACTCTTAATTTTGCATCGGTGTATGAGCTTGAGCGCAATGGTATAAATACTTTTCATGTGAATGCTTATCCCGTATTTAGTCACATCACTTTTAATATCTTGTGGTCCAACCTTACATCAATTCATACTATGAATTCACCAACTTTATGTTAACGTGTTTAGCATGTCTTCTCAGTATCTTAGCTGGATTGTCTTGATAGTGATTTTTTGGATGTTGCATGCATTGCTGGATGTCTTTCAAGAATGTTTATCTTTAAACTAAATTACTCTTGTCTTAAAAACATGTTATGATTCCGCTGCATTTTCCTTAAGCTTCCACCTGAAACTATTTCATTTATGTATTAAGATATTATAAGACATGATTTTGATTTATCCTAAGGAAAGAGTTACGTTTTATCAAACGTCCTTAAGTGGGTCGTTCACTTGAATACTCGTATTATGTGTGATATATGCGGTGCGGTCCACGCTCCAGGATCACGGTTATATTCCGCCCAGGCCCCGTAGTTGGGGGTTTGTGGACGTTTTAATGATTATATTGCATTGTGTTGGATTATCAAGCATATGTTTATATCATAAACATTATTCCAAGGTCATAAGTTTTTTTCCTAAATTCTAAGTGAAGTTTTATTCCAAGCCTAATGGGATTAACATCTACTTAGATGTAATGAATGCTTTCAATTTGTTATTTCTAACATATATGAATTTAAAGAAAACAAAATTGTTACCTCCACTTGTTGTCAGGTGTTACTCGAGATTTTTTATTTTAATCAAAATCAAATTATAATTAAACTTAAGATATCAGCTCCTAGATGTATGACATCTAATCCACACATGGATTCTTTCATCTTCTATACTTTATAAATAATATATGGATTCATAACCCTTTTAATTACACACCGTGCTCACATAGGTAATCTTTAAGGAAAGAGTTATTAATTGTCATATTCCATATTCAAGGAAACATGTATGACAATTAATTATCTTTATATAGCTAATGCGTGTATAAAAGAAACTTTAATCACAGTCAATTGCTTGAGTATGATTAAAAACTCTTACCATAAGTCAGACATTAATATGTATACAATTTTGCCCTTATGAGTCTTTCTTCAAAAGAAACTCATTCTAACCTTAAAGTTTTACTGTTTTGTGAAAGGTCAATCAAGCTCAAAACAATGATTGTCTTTTAGGGACTGCATCTTATCATTTATAGTTCTAAGACATTTATCAGATTCAAGATGTGATAATCCATCTTATTAATTAGCAGGTTTACTATGACCCTCTAACTTATATTCCTCACCATTGATATTAAAATATCACCCCATTGATGAGGTATCCTTATGGATTTATGAATGAGATTTACATTATACTTTGGTTCGACATTTTCATGTTTAACCTTAGTATGACTTCAGTAAGTGAATTCAAAAGGTTATGTATTTTGTTCTAGAATATCTTCAAGATTTGTAGATGCTTCTACTTACTTTTGTAAGTATATATAATTCTCTAAATATCAAGTATTTAAGCAACAATAAATTGTTCTTAATTAGAAAACACAAAACACATTTTACAGTTCTCATCTCTAGCTTGTTAATAATATGATTCATAAGATATTAACAAATTTTAGAACATTAATCAAGACATAATGAGATTCATCCCAATCTATAAATAGATAATGTCTTGAATACCTTTTAGGTTGGAACTATATTGAGTGTATCCATGACATATGCAAATTTCTAACCTTGATAGATTTTGGAGGTAGAGCAATTAAAGTTATCAGAAATCAAACAATGTGTATATAATTTTTTTCAACACATTAGACATACCATAATAATGTGGTATTCTATGAGTATTGAAATTGTGAGACTACATCAGAATTTCTTAGATAACTTAATTCTCTTTGGATCAAATACTTGTCAATTAGGTCGAGCCAAATTGAATACATAGTTTTTAAAAACCAAGTGCATGTTATAACGTATATTTCTTTTAATAGTACAATAACTCTATGTTCACGTGTTTCAAGAAAATAGAGCATGTCAAGTATACGTTACAAGTCTTTGAATAATTCAAGGACATCATGTTTATGTATTAACAAGAAGACACAACAATTTTACTACTTACTTTATGTTATCAGTCATTGATAAATTCAAGGACTTTATATTTATGTCTTAACCAAAAAACATAATTATAGTAACTAAAGTAGTTATGAACGCAAACTCTTGAGTTCAATAGTAATTTCAAGTTAATTTCATACTTCATATTATGATTATATAATTAACCATAATTATATTGACTAAAGCATGTAGTCAAAATGTTGTAGTAGCTTTACTTTATATCTTGACATTTAAATGTAATAGGGCAACAAACATCTTGTGTGCTTAAGTCATAGTAGAATTATTAGCTTTCTTACCTTGCGGTCAAGAGAAACCAATAATCATATTGTTATATGTTGTTCCTTGCACACACTTAAGATTTATCCCACTTGTGTACGACACAATATTATTTAAAACAATACGACAAGCACTCGATTGTATAAACAATATGATAGTGTCATAGATATTACAAGTAGATTTCGAACCATAACGTTTAATAAGGAATTATGGATTATTATTCTATAGACAATGTTTCAGAAAGCAACATCAGAATTGCAACTTGTTATCTAATAAAATAAAATGCAATCTTTCTTAAAACAATGGTTGTTCATATTCGGAAAGTAATGAATTATTTCAAAGCAAGCTAGAAATAGTATGGGAAACTAACAAGGAAATAAATCTTGTAGCTCCCACTGAATTTGACAACATTACATGAATGTATTTTCAGTAATAAAACGCAA
>BQNB010047323.1:0-43190 GCA_026074375.1 Tanacetum coccineum | reverse complement strand
ATTATAGTTTACTACGGCTGCAGAAACATATGCTTGGATATTATCTTGATATCCTGGGAAAGTTTTGCCATCGGTGGCAAGACATTGGTAGTAAGGACGTGGTCCACCACAAGTAACACAACTCTCTTCAACCGCTTTAACGGAAGCTGCAAGTTTTTCAATAATTGTCGGTTCGACTTGTTGTTGGGGTTGTTTTTTATTACGACGTCTTCTGGGAGTTGTTGATGGTTCGAAAACTGGACCTGACGAACGAGTGCGCATGCACTAAAAACAAATCTTAAAAATTAAACACAAAAATTCTTTTTGGCAACCGGAAGTCAAAGGTGCACGGTATCTCTCTAGAAGAACGCACAAAGAAGCGGAGGAGCGGGTAAGCGCGAAGCGTTTTAAAAACCTTCTTCTTTCGGGTCGAAGTTCGTAGGATCAACCCTCCTTATACTTCTCTTATAGTTTGTAATCCTAAAGGTGAGCCGATTTAACAATTGACAACTCGATTTATTTTGTTGTTTTTTATTTTTTTGGATTTTTTTGATTACTTTATAATATTTTTGTATTTTTTATATGAAAATATTCACAAAAACAAGAATAACTTCCGAGGAAGGATCTTCAAAAAACAATCTTCAAACGATAGCTTGAAATTCGTAACACAGCCTCCCCGGCAACGGCACCAAAAATTAATCGTAGTCAATAGTATATATATATATATATATATATATGAAATATATATACAATATATTATATATATATATATATATATATATATATATATATATATATATATATATATATATATATATATATATAATAGGCGAATCGGCAAATCACTTTTAACAAGCGATAAACCAACTCACAAATAAAATATAATTCCGGAAGTATCGACTTCGAAAGTAACAGTCCCTCTCTATCCGGTTTCCCAGGTCGTTTTTGGTTCGGCAACTAGTGAGAATTGAAGAACTTCGTGTTGACGTTTGTAATCGGGATTTTGAATAGATTAAGATTTTGGATTTGAATTCTAATTTCTACAAATATAAAGCAATTAACAAATAAAAACAAGCAACAATTAAAGCGAATACGAATTAAACACAAAAAAACTTAACGGATTCTAGAAACGCAACCTACAAACCTAAAACATCAAATTTTAACACTAGAAAAGCAAAATTAATTTTACAAAAGTCCTATCATGATAAAAGAAAATTTTAGAAAAAATATTATATTTTTTTTTTTTGACTTTATTTAATTTATTAAGAATTAAAAACCTTTTAAATCAAAAAATAATCTTAAAAATACTAAACTAATGTAGAGAAATATGAAAAATTCAAGAAAAGTACTTTGAACTATGAGGAATCTAAAAAATAAGAACTTGAAAAGAAGCTGATCAATAAGCACTAATATATCAAGATATAAGCTTAAGCTTAAACTAGTAAAAAACCCAGTATATATTAAAATGTAGCAAATATATATTGAAAAAGTCTCAAGGGCAGATGGTAGTGGAGGGTGTGTTAAAGGTGTTGGTTATGTAAAGGGTGAGTTGAACGCGTTCGCATCAATGGAGAAGGGGTCTGGGCTTGGATTTAGTCTTCCTGACCTTTTCGTTGCTTAATTTATAGTTTATCAAAATCGGGTTAAAGGATAAACGGGTATGGTGTTTGATTTGGTTGAAGGCCTGATGACAGTGTATAGTCCATTAAGGACTAACTGTGGTAGAAGTTCAGGGTACATGTGGTGTAATAGTTTTAACAGGATTATTGTAAGGGCTATTTGGGTTTTCATTTGGTTTTGGAGCCTTCTTTATGGATTTGGATTTAGGCTTCATAGGTTTATACGTATAGATGTTAATGGGCCTAACATGGCCCATTAACTTGGGTACGAGGTTGGCCTATTAAATGAATACGCCTTCGGCTTTGGTTTTCCACGCTCTTTTTAATTCCGTTCTCTGTTTTGTCTGGTTTTTTGCCTTGTTTTTGTCCTTTTATGAATATCCGTTACGTACACAGTAAATACACAAAACAAGCATATATTTGGCATTTTAAGTCTGTTTTTGATCATTTAAGCTCATTTTAATGAGAAAAAGGTAATGTTATTCACAAACGGACCCCTAATTCCTTCCCGGTTATTAAACCGACCACTCCGGTCATCTACTTTAAATTTTATACGTTACGTTTAAATCTGACATTTTTACCGGAGGAACTAAACTGCGTAAAAACTGAGAAACGTCATCAGACGCGTTTCGACACCGGTTAAAAATTTACTTAGGCATTTTATGTGTTATATTAGCTTTCCTGAGTGTTTCGTGATTTTTAATCACTTCCGATATTAATTTTAGGGTTTTATCATTTAAATAGCGTTTTTCGCGTTTTTGACCCAAACGGAACCCCGTAACTCTAAATCTTTTCGTGAAAACTCAAGTTATCTATGATATGATACCTTAAAGCCTAAAAATTTTGATTCACCTCTTTTCCCAAGCCAATGTGGGTGCCTAAACTACAACAACAAGTATAACTTGGACTCAAAAATAAAAAAATGGCATCTTATTTTGAAAGCCTCACCCATGTGTGCATACTTGATTAGAAAATGACATCTTTGTTGTCTTGTAATTTGCATGCATGCAAGTTCTTACACATCACATGCATTCTTACATTTTGACTAAACCTTTGAATAAGTAATTTTGAACTTAACCAAGTATAATGAACCTTGGCTAGAAAAATTGAACCATCTTGGTCCCTTTGTGAAGCCATACTCGGACCGAACCCCAAGACCAACACACCTTAGGTGGTGTTGGACACTTATCAACCCTTTGACCCTTTCAAAACCCTAACTCATGGCTACTATATAAACACTTTCTCTCACTAGGTCACTTCATTTCATTTGTAACCACCAAAAAAGTTCTTCCTCCTCCCTTGTGTCTCCTAAGCTCACGCACACCGCCCACCAACATACACCATCCATATCTATATTGATTTCTAGCAAGATCCAGTGATTAAAGTTCATTCCAAGTTATATCTAAGGTGTTGTGAAACATCATTTCTTTGATTTCAAGAATTATAAATAAGGGTTTTCAAGATTACTTTGGTTTTTATTAGATCTATAGTTTGTAGCGTATAGATCTATTGTTTGTGCTACTTGCTCTTCTTGATTTGTTATGTTCCATAAAACATTGTTTGGGTTCATTCCATTATTGTTGATAGATCTATGTTTGTCCATAAAAGATCCATGTGTTTGTATGATAAATTTTTTACAAAGAAATAAGTTAATATTGTCATCTCTTATAAAATGAAGTAAATATTGTTACCTACTATATGTTTAAGTTTTTATAATATGGTTATTGGTGAGTTTGAGAGTTGATGAGAGTTGCAACAATAAAGAGATTAGGTTAGATTACGTTAGTTTTGTGGTGGATTAGTTGTAAATAAAGGTTGACCTAGATTAGGCACTAATATGCGAGTTGGGTTGATTTTTGTGGCACTTTCGATAAAAAATAGCTTGCTGTCCCGACTTTGTTTTGGGGTTTTGAATGACTTAAAAAAGTTTTCATTAGACGTAAAAGTATTTTTGGAAGAGCTTATTTCGAATAGATAATTTTTTTCTAATACCGACAGCTTAACATCGGTCATAAAACGGGCCAAGGATTATGGCCAAAAGAAACTCGAAACATTTTTCCGGCGAAAAGGAAATATTTATGACCAGATCCAGGCAGCTAAAACGCGGGCGATTCGGAGCCCTTCGGTTCAGAAATCGCTTAAGTATAAAACACGAAAGTGTCCGAAATGAGATTTTACTATACCGTTGGCAACCGCTTACTAAAATGTCAAAAACGAGAGTCATTTTTAAACCACAAATCGAAAGATAATTTTTAAGGAAACACTCTAATTAATGCTTGCATGATTGAATGAGAAAAAGGGAGGGTTTCGGGCACTTTCGGACGATTTTGGATTTTTAAAATGCAAGCGAAACAAATAGGAATGTTAGTAATTAGTTAGAAGCAACATAAAATGTCAAGAAAGGCTATTTTGAAGGTGACGACCTTATAAAAATAGGATTATTAAAAATGGTACGAATTGGACAATTTAGAGCGATTTAAACATAATGAATAAGTTCGGTTTAGATTGTATAAAAGCGATTTGTAAAATATAGAACTTAAGAAAATAGGGACGCTATTATCACTTGAAACTAAAAAGGTTTCCAAAAAAGGGAAATTTTTTCTAAAAATAGTAGAACTCTTTGCAATTGCCCGTGATTTAACGTAAGACCGTGGTAAAGTATCAAAGTCTTTATTAGTAAAACGCAAACACAATTGTGATAGCTTTAAATGATGAACATGTGAAGCTTTACTTGTTTCTTTGACAAATGCTAAGTCATACCCATATTTACTCTAGGTCGCGGCTAGACCTCCTTATATCTTCATCATTTGTTGTGGTTATCGCTTACCCTTGCTAAGGTGAGTTCATAGCCCCACATTTTTACTGATTTACAAACGCTTTATACTATGGGGTGAGAAACATTGTTTGCTTTTAAATTGGACACAAGTTCTTTAAAGCAGTTTTACTTGTTTAGTGTTACCTAAGTTTGCTTACAAACCTACTACTGTCCACAACTGATCATGAACTGTTAGTTCTCGAGCCGGAGGATACGTTTATAGGGAAGCGCGAGTGAATAGATAGATCTATTGGGACTAATTAATCCCTGTCCGCTTGGTTCCATCTAAACGAAGAACAAACGGAAATATGTCATGTCGATTGTACATATGGTGGTCTTTGGTTTTGGACACCGGTTTAGGGCAGGAATACTATGCAACAGGATGTAGCATGCCCTGTTGATTAATTAGCTTCAGTGTCATGAGCTTAGTGCAACAGTAAATACTTTTTATGTGATGCTGTATTCGTTATAGTAGTCACATACGTTTTGAAATCTTGTGGTCCACTCTTGTATTAACTTAAACCTATGAATTCACCAACATTATGGTTGACGTTTTAAACATGTTTTTCTCAGGTGCTTAGCTGGATTGATCTTTAAGCTATGTGGATCTGTTGACTATGTGACTTCGCCAATTTCAAGACTTATTTACTCGTTGTCATTACTAAAACTTTGTTATGCTTCCGCTACTTTTAACTTAATTATATTATGGCTGTAAAACTTAAATCTATTTTATTTTATGCAACGAGTAAACTTTTTCAAACGTCCATGATTAGTGGTCGTTCTTTATTGCTTTGTATCGAATTGTTTATGACTACATACACCCTCGTACACCGTATTCCGTCTATGCCGCCCGTTTGGGGGTGTGACAGATTGGGAATAAGAGCCAAGGTTTATAAGAACCAGGTATTTTATACTAGGCTGGGCTATAACCAGTATGGAAGATCCTATGTGCCCTCTGTTTGTGCTTACTTTGTTGTCTATCCTTTGCTGCAGATACATTTATATAAGATTACTAATATATAACGTAGAGTATTACATATTTGCCGATAAGTACTTACCTTGCCATACATTATAGCATTTCTTTATGCCTTGCAGGTTTCATATAAAGGAGATTTATATAAACTTATTCTTTGCAGATTAGCAGACTCAGCTACATTATATTCTTTCTGATTCTTTCGTGATGAGAGTGTGGGATCACGCGCCCCATCGGGTTATTTCTCTTTGGTGATATCCCTACTGTTTATTCGCTTCTACTTCAGTGGTTGCTCCAGAAGACTTTTCTACTATTGCTCCTGTTTTTTATATCCTCTCCGCCCGCTCCTATGGGATGAGACGACTCTTGTCGCTTCCATCAGAAACCCCACTGGATTGTGTGGCTTGTTCCTTTATACGGGTTTCGATTACCTGATTCACCAGATAGATGATTCACCAAGCACATTTCCCCACTACCAAGACAATTTCACCATCATATACACAGATTTCTGTTTGATGCTCCTGATTCTTCTGATGGTACCACCACGCAGGACCCTTATTTGCTAACCGATGCTCGTTGGAGGAGCAGGGTAACAGCACGTCCATCATCATCACATGAGTTTCCTATTGCTCCTGTTACTGCCCCCTCCCAAGGATTCGTCGTACGGTCAAGCGAATCATAACCGACCCGGGGGAGCTATTCCTTTAGGTCCGATCCTTACCCCCGCACCATCTTAACGGGCCGCGTAAGTTGTTGACTGCAAGGAAGAGAGTTAGACCTTTACCAGCTCGCAGATTAGCATCGAGGCATGCATCACCTCGTTCTTCAGATCATCACTCATCTTCTTCCAGTTCATCTTCGGATTCTTCGCCAGTTCATTCTTTGGGTTTGGATGCACCAGATCAGGCTCATTCGGGATCTTCGACTAGAGATGTATCACCTAGATTGTGTTACCCTCCGAGGAGAGCACCACGATGTAGTGAGGCATTTCGTCGTTGGTGTGCTGCCCATTATTCTACTTGGGTACCAACACCAGACTACATCAGAGTCATCATCAGGAGATTCATCAGAGAGACCCATGCATTTATCTTCACATTCTGCTGGACCATCTCGTAAGAGATGTAGATCACCGGTTGATTCAGCACCATTATCCATGCCAGTTACGGGATCCTTAGCTCCTACTCGTGCTGATCTCTCACCACCTCGTAAGAGGTTTAGAGATTCATATTCATCGGAGGCTAGCATAAGAGATGATGCCAATATGGTCTATACAGGGACTAGGGTTGATATGAGTTAGGTATTGGTGATAGGATGATTTGGAGACATGTTGGGATCGACCATAGGGAATGACCATGGGAGACACAGAGGAGTATGAGGCTGACGCCAGCGCTGGAGATAATGGCTATGGTAGGTAATTGACCCTATGACTTGCAACCGTTAGTTGAGGAGAGATTGTAGAGCCAGCTTGGGGAGTAATTTCTCCTGACATCACCTAACACTAGGGATGGCATTGTTAGGTCAGTCGAGGATACGCCTGTTGACTTGGGTAAGTGCTGCGGGCGTGACTTATTACCAATCACATGTCTGGAGGTTCGAGTTGAAGGCATTGTTAGGAATTGAGACGCCACAGAAGTACGGTATAGGAGCCGATCAGTTGATAGCTAGTGGAGACAGGGCTAGGATGGCGTAGATGAACTATAGCTTGATGGTTTGAAACCTTAAGGTTCGTGCTATGTTGGATATTGAGAGGTAGCGTGTGAGTAGACCTTCGTCTTCATAGTCCCTTTCACAGGAGGAGAGTTTCCGTCAGATTTGTAGGGATTCCAGAGATGATGCCTCGAGGGAGACTTAGAGTTGAGACGTATCTTGGGATGTGATTACGGTTTTTCGTCCATAATCTAGTTTGTACCCTGAACATGAATGGACATTAAGGCCAATGGTTAGGTCCTAGGATTAGTAGTAATAATTGTGATATCATGAACCTATATTGGATATAGGATTGTAATCGTATTAACTTTTATTAAATTTAGTGAATGAAAAGCCCATGTTTTGATTCTCTCGCTATTTAATCTATAGGTGTAATTTATTTTTTTCCTGACAAACGTGTTCAATTAAATATTTCCTTCATAGCATGTATTAAATTATCATTACCATGATGTTTGTTTATTTATCTTCGTTTTCAAAAAAATCTCACACTGATTTGTGTATGTGATGTAAGAACATATGACAAACACTCGTTCTCTGGGGATGACCCACACCGCAATTGAAGATAATGATCGATCCAACGTGTGAACGCAGCTCTAGAAGCTCATCAAGTTTAACCAAAAATCTTAAACTTGGGATGGGATAACAATGAAACGATAATTGAAACGGGAAAAGAATGAACAATGGAAACGATAAGAAACGGGAATAGAATGACAAATGGAAATGGGTAATGGAAATGGAAATGGAAAATGGAAATGGAAAACCATCGGAGGTGACAATGGTGTTCAGAAATAAGAACCACAATATGAATAGAAGAGGCTATAGTTAGTTGCTCGTGAATAACTTACCAGACTTCCTGAGAGTGTCAACCAACAAGTTTTAAAGGACCGAAGAGTGGTTGGTCTGATTAAGGTGGAGTGGAGAAGATTGGAGGACTGTGTTTCACATCAGGCAACTCCAGGAGAAATATCAAGTGAAGTAACAACTATAACATACTCGACATGCACTACCAGGTGGAACTCCACAAGAGAACACATCGGAACTGATGCAGAGCGTACGCTTTGTCATGGAGGAGAGCTCATGAAAACTAATAACCAAAGTTTATTTGCCCGAGAATGAGATCCAAAAGATGAAACTGAGCCTGTGGACTCTGTCGGTGAAAAACAATGGCATCGACTAGTTACAAACTCAGAGGAATCAGAACTCACCATGATTTGCACCAAAATTGTTCCCGAGGGAGGAAGATCGGGTTGAGAAATTCATTGGAGGTCTCCCCGATAACATCAAGGTAATGTGATTGCTGCAGAACCTACAAAACAACAAGATGCTGTTCGACTATTGCCAACAACTTGATGGATCAAAAGTTGAAGGGTTTATCTGTAGAAATGCAGAGAACAAGATAAATTGGACAACAACTATGGAAACAACCGTGGGCAACAACCACCCCACAAACGACAGAATACTAGAGGACAGAATGTTGCTAGAGCCTATGTGGCTGGTAAACAATGAGGAAGGAAATATAAAGTACCTTGACCTCACTACAACAAGTGTTTAAGCTTCATCAAGATAGGTTCCCTTGCACCATAAGATGTGGGAAGTGCAACAAGGTTGGACATTTGACCAGAAATTGCAGGGTTACCAATCCCACTACCCCCACCTAGAGAGGCCAAATAGTGAATCAGAGGGTTGTGACTTGTTTTGAGTATGGAGCACAAGGACATTACCGGAAAGATTGCCACAAGATCAAGAACCAAAACCGTGGAAACAAAGCAAGTGTTCCTGGTGCAAGAGGCAGAGCATATGCACTAGGAGGAGGTGACGTAAACCCAGGTTTCCACACTGTCCACGGTACCGTTCCTTCTCAACTATCATCAAGCTTATATGTTATTTGACTCTACTTCAGGCGCCTAAAAAGAGTATCGTAATCAAATAATTTAGTGCATAGCAGCCATCACACCCTGATGCTTAATGTTAAGTTACGCTATCGAACTAGCTGACGGAAGGACTTCAGAAACCAACACTATGCTTATGGGTTGTACATTAGGATTGTTAGGACATCCATTTAATATCGACCTGATGCCTATAGAGTTGGGTAGTTTCGACGTTATCAATCCGGCAAGGATTGTTAGCAAGGAAACAATGCAGTGATTGTCTGTGACGAGAAGATATGAGCGTATTACCTTATGGTAAATGAAATTCTGAACGTTCAAGGAGACAAAGGTGCCAAGGAGAAGAAATCACAAGTTTAGCAGTTAAATCAGTGAAAAAGGCCACCCAGAAGTATATAGAGAAAGGTTGCCAACTATTTCTGGCACAGGTTACGGTGAAGGAAAACAAAGACAAGTCGGAGGAGAAGCGACTTGGAGACGTGCCAACTGTACGGACTTTCCAGAAGTTTTTCCAGAAGACTTACCTGGACTACCACCCACACGACAAGTCGAATTTCAAATTGACTTAGTCCCAGGTGCTGCACCTGTAGCTCGAGCCCCGTATAGATAGCACCGTCGGAGATGAAGAACTGTTCCTACTCAACTACAAGAACGATCTGACAAGGGATTTATAGGCCAAGATTCCTCACCCTGGGAGGCATCCGTTTTGTTTAGTCCAAAAAGAAAGAACGGCTCTGTTCCTAATTGTATCGAACTACGCAGAACTTAACAAGCATTACTCTGAAGAAACGATACCTCACTTCAGAAAAAGAAGAATCGGACGACTCTTGATAGATCAATTACAAGGGTCAAGTGTGTACTCAAAGATCGACTTTGAGGTGCCTGTTACCACCAAATCAAAGTTCGTTGATGAGGAATTATCCAAAGACGGCGTTTAGAACTCGCTATGGTCATTACGAGTTCCAAGTGATGCCATTCGGGTTGACTACGCGCCGGCAGTGTTCATGGATTTGATGAACAGGGTATGCAGACCATACCTAGATAAGTTCGTGATCGTGTTCATCGATGACATCTTAATCTACTCTAAGAGACAAAGAAGAACATGATGTACACTCATAGACTAATCTTGGAGTTCTCAAGAAAGAGAAATTGAACGCCAATTCTGCAAAGAGTGAGTTTTTGCTACGAATGTAGCAATTTTCTTGGACACATGAATGAAGCGAAAGGCATCACGTTGATCCTGCGAAGATTGAGTCATCAAGGATTGGGAATCACCCAAAACAGTCCAACATAAATTCACCAATTTCTAGGTCTTGCCGGTTACTACCGACGATTTATCGAAGGATTCTCTAAGATTGCCAAACCTATGACAAAGCTGACTCAGAAAAGTGTAAAGTTCAATTAGGGTGAAAAGGAGGAAACTAGCTTTCCAGATAATTGAAACAAAGTTGTGTAGTGCCACCGAATTTGCACTGCCCATATGAAGTAAAAACTTCGTATATATTTGTGATGCATCTCATAGGGATTTGGCGCAGTGTTGATGCAGAAAGAGAAAGTTATTAGCTTATGCTTCCCGCCAAGCACAAAATTCCATGAAAAAAACACGCCACAGATTTGGAATTGGTAGTCAGCAGTGGTGTTTCCGCTCTCAAGATTGAGACATACCTTTACGGCATCACAAGTGCGTTGTGTACACTGATCAAAAGAGTTTGCAACTAATTCTAGATCAAAAGAGTTGAATATGAACAACCTAGTTGGTTAGAACTGTTAAGTGACTATGACGCGAGTTACGCTACCTACTTTACTGGGAAAGGCAAATTAGGTGTCTGAATGCGGTTAAGCCGAAAGTGTAGACCTAAGCCACTGCGAGTTCGAGCCTTGGTTACGACAATCAGTTTAAATCTCCCTGCGCGGATCTTAAATGCTCAGGTTGAGGCGAGAAAAGAAGAGAATTTTGGAACAGAGGATTTGCATGGCATGATTAAGAACCTGGAGCCAACTTGCAGGATTGAATGTTATGTTTTGAAGAATAAAAGCTGGATAACCATGTTTGGTGACTTGAGAGTTTGATTATGCCATGAGTCCGCATAACATAAGTATTCGATCCACCCTGGATCGACAAAAGAGTTATCAAATTTTAAGAAGCTTTACTGGTGTCCCAACATTAAAGCAGAAATTGCCACAAATGTGAGAAAGTGTATGACAATTTCGCATGGTTAAAGCAGAATACCACGCAAAATAAAATACAAAAATACATAAAACAAAGAAAAAAAAAGATAAAACGTCAGCAACCAATTATAAAAAATGAATGAATTACTATATTAATATAAAAACCATAATAAAATAAAGTATACATAATAACAAAAAATTCTAAAATAGACAAACAAATACTACAGTATATAACATTTAAAAGAAAATAAAAATACCAAAAAGACATTCAACACAGCTCCAATACAAAAAAACAAAGCTATTAATAACCTTGTGTAATACCATAAATAAAAATGTATAATAGCTGAAAAATAAAAAAAGCCATTAATTTAACCATTTCATATACAGTATTTATAAAAACATTTAACAAAAAAAAAATACATGACATATGAAAAAAAAAACAAAAATTCATAAACAAATCAAGCTAAATAAATTTACAAAACAGTTAAATTAAAACATTGCATATCTTAAAAGTATACAAAAAAGTTTAAAAATTATAAAACATAAGTAAATATACCATAATAAATAAAAAGTAAATATATTCACAATGCCATTAAAACAAGTCACATATAAACATACAAAATTTAAAAAATAACAAACATAATTATAATCTTTTTAATTAAAAATTATTAAAAAATACCAATTAAACCATATAAAGTAAATAAAATCAAACCAGAATACCATTGTGTATTGAAAACATAAAAACTCAATAAAACAGTATAAATACATTAAATTCAAACAAATTACATTAAAAAACAAACATTAAAATAATAAAATATTTTACACAACACAAAGATTTAAAATAAAAGCAATAATAAAAAAACAATTTTTGGGGGGGGTATTTTTTTCTTTATTACTAAATAAATATAATAAATACATAAAAAAAAAATAATAAGATAAAAAAAAACTAAATTAATTTATTTAAAAAAAAAAGAAAAAGTATCAAAAAAATCATATAAAAAAAAAACATTAATATTAAATGTAAATAATGGAAATACTATGCAAATTAAAACTTTCACTTAAGAAACACATAAAAAAACACATAAAATAAAAAAGAATAAAAATTATAAAATAAAAATTCAATTAAATATAAAACCCATTAAAATCAAAAAAAAAAGTGCATTCATTTTTCTAAATAAAAATTCAAATTACTCTAAAAAAAAATATAAAAATAAAATAGATATTACAAAAACAAGAAAATAATAACTAAATTACCATAATTAACCATCATTCCAAATATAATGATTATATACCAATCAACAATATAACAAATAATAACAACAAAAAAAAAAAACATTCAAACATTAATTACTAATAAATAAAATAAGTCAATCATTGGTAAATAAAAAAAATTAATTACATTACAAAAAAACTTACAAAACGTTATCACCAGCATCAAAACACCTCAAAAAATTTTGAATTTAAATAAATTAAAAAAAACCTAAATATATATAAAAATACACTTTAAATAACCCAAAAAGAATTTACAAAGTCCAATTAATAAAATGAAAAATTAAACATAATAAAAATAACATTGATTTAGACTAATATAGATCTACCACCAAAACAAGTAAAAACATTGTAAAAACCACTACATAATAAATTAACTGCAATAAATATAAAAAAACATTTTGAGAAAAAATAAATAACTATAGACGTTATACAATTTCAATAACATAATTAAAATAAAAATATATGAAATCAAATTAAAAAAAATAAAAAAAAGTAATAAAAAAAATAAAACAGTCTTAACGATTATAAACATAAACATTTTAATATAATCTAAGACATTTCATTATTAAAACCATAACAATAAAAAAGTTATTACATAAAAAAACAGCATAAATTCTAAAAAAAATTTTACATAAATAATATAAATTATCTAAATTATCAAAAAAATCCACCTAAAACATTTTTAATGATTTAAAAAATATTAACCCATAAAACAAAACAAATAAATCAGTACCATCATATGACCAAAAATACAATAAAACAACCTAAAAAACAATAAATCAAACATAACATAAAAAAATGCCTTTTTGTTAAACCCACTATTAAAAACAAAAAAAAAAAATAAACATAAAAAACAAATACACAATAGAAACCATTAACCAACCCCAGTGAACTATTTGTAACCATAAAAAAAAATATAAAAATTAGTCCATTAAAAAAACTTAAAAAAACATAAAAAAATTATAAAACTTAAAGACAATATGAAAATAAAACACTAAAAAAAAATAAACTACATAAATGAAAAATACCATAAACTTTTGAAATAAAAAATACAATAAATAAAAAATTAAAAATTAAAAAATATATCAATTTTTAAAAATTTCGATAGAAAATAAAACAATTTAAAAATTACCATATTACATTTACCCAAAATACATTAAAAAAACACAAACATACATCAAAGAGAACAGAAAACAAAAAATAAAGAGCTATAAAAAATCAAACATAACAAACCATCTAACAAAAAAAATACAATTAACACTAAAATTCGATAAAATTAAAAGTATCAAAATAAAAATTAAAAAGAAACCAGCATTAAATTAGTATAAAAAATAAAACTTAAAACAAAATAAAATTCAATTAAATAAATAGGTAAACCATAATTAAAAAAAATAGTGAATACAAAATAATGACATAGAAAATTGTTATTATTAAAAAACGAGTAAATATTTTATTCTTTAAATAATCGAGGTTAACATTTAAATGAAAAATAAATACAATTTAAACACTATAAACATAAATTTTACAACATATACACGATAACAATACAAAAAAATAAACAAAATAACGATTGTAATCAACATAATCAATTAATAATATAAGTAAATTTTTAAAAATTAAAAATTAAATTAAATAAAAAAATCAAATAAAAAAATTTTTAATACAATAGAATGGTATTCACAATTAAAAACATAAACACACCTAACAAAAGAAATTGATCAATATAAAACTATTAAACAAAAAAACATAATATAATAATAATAATAAAAAATAATTATTAATTATTCGACAAATCGGAATCTAATTCAAACTATAAATTTCATGGAACAAAATATAAAACATAAAATTTTATTTTAACACATGAATAAAACGCACTAAAAATAAAAAACATTCATACAACTAAATAAAAAAATAAAAATAATCGAACATCAAACATTAGAATAGTAGACATAAGATATATTAAGACCAGTTTAAAAACAAAAATGAACCATAATCATTATAAATAAAACCTAAAGTATAAAACATCCACTGAATACATAAATATATAATATTTTTACATGACCAACATCATTGTTAAGAACTCAAGTATAATCAAAAAAAACACATACATTAAAAAAAAAACCAGAAAAATCATTTTACTTATAAATAAAGAAAAAAAAAAAAATAATAATTTTATACTAAAAATTAAAAAGTATGTTACTGGGGGGGGGGGGGGGGTGGGGGGGGGGATTAACAGTTGAATAACCATAAAATTATTACATTCTTACCAATAAAAGATACAATTTTACCAATATTACAAAAAAATTTTCATATTAAACACATTATCAATAAAAAATTAAAAACTCATACTATGAAAACCAAAAAAACATTTGAATTATAACCAATTTAAAATTGATAAGAAAGCAAAGAACAAAAAACCATTAAAAAAAATAAAATAGTAAATAAACTAAAAGTACAATAAATATAAAACAAATAAAAAACAATATAAAACCTAGAATAAACCAACAAAAATTAAACATTAAAAATAAAAAAAACATAATACAAAAAAAAGGTTAAACTCTTGCTTTAACATAAAGAAAATCTAAAATTAATAGAAATTAACATTGTTACATTAAACAAAAATCTATTAAACCAAAATAATAAAAAAAAAAACCATCATACAAAAATAAAACACAAGTTATTATTAAACACCAATAAATTAATAACGCCATCATATTTAAAAAAACTTTTCACTCAACATCTAAAACCATATAAAACATTAATACCATAAATGTTCATACATTTCATACTATACAACAATAACAAAAAAATTAATTACATAAGAAAATGGATTATTTACTCCATGACATTAAAAACGACATTTATTAAAAAAATATAATGAATATATCATAATTTACCATAAAATATTAAAAAATCTCATCAGCATAAAAAAAAACCACATTACAGAGAAAAAAAAAACACTAAACATAACACCAATAACGTTACAATAGACTAATTTACTTATTCAAAAAATAACATTAACAAATATATAAAATCAAATATGAACCTAGTTACATAAATCCTAGAATTTTTAAGTAAAATTTTAATCAAATATTTCTAAAATAAAGTATAAACACTAATAATAATATTTAAAAAACAATAACAATTAATTTACTTTTTAAAACCATTAAATAAAGAAAACATCTTTCAGACATAATATAAAAATTTAAACTAAAAAATCACCACTACCAATCCAATAAATAGAAAAAAACTATTAAAAAAGAAAAAATTTAAAAATAAAAAAAAAAAAAACAAATTTTAAAAAACATAATTTAGCAAAAATTTAATGTTAAACAAAAAATCAAATAGAAAGTACAAATCAAAAAAAAAATTAAAATTTTTACAAAAAAAAAAAAAAAAAAACCACTAAAAAAAACACTAACTTTCACAAGAACTTCTACAATAAAGTAAAATATTTTAAACTTTTCACTTACAACACATACTACCGACTACACTTTAATGTCAAAGATGATATTTTAAAAATAAAGTAATCTCATTACAAGTTTAATAAAAAAAAAAATATATTGTTATTTCTAAAAACGGGGGGGGGTCATATTAATAATATACCAAGCAAAAAATCAAATAATCATACAAAATTTAAAAACTAAAAAATAATTACCATTTGTACATAAAAACCAAAATAAACAATACTATAATAAAATAACACTAAAATAAAAAAACAAAGATAATTACATAATTATTTCCAAAAATAATTTAACTTTAAAACAAAAGTTAACAATACTAAATTCCATAACCAAATCTCATAAAACAGAAACATAAAATATAAAACAATTTCACAAATAAAAAAAAATCATAATTAATTACTTACGAAATTAAAACATAACTTGTCATAAAACTCTAATCAATAAATACATAAGAACATAAAAACAAAACAATAAAACCATTAACATAATATTTCAATCAAATTACCATTTTATCAAAAAATTATATATAATAAATTATAGTTAAATGAAATAAATCATAAATAAAAATAAATACATTATAACAATATTTTCTTTAACCATAAAATACAAAATTTCTATATAAAAAATAAAATTTTATACAATAAAACCAAAAAAAACATAATAATATTTACATAAAAACAAAATAAAGATTTATTTACCACAAAACAACAAAACACTAAAATTTCTAACAAAAACATTAAAAATTTTAAAAACAAAAAAAAAAAAAAATATCTATTTAAAAACTAATACTAAATTAACATAAAATCTAAAATATATGCTTTAATAAAAAAACCAAAAAGTCATAAAAAATTTTACAAAAATAAATAATATAATTTATCTATTATAATATAACAAAAACAAGCCTAGACAAAAAATTGTAAAAAAACTGAAACAATTCATATGGGGATAATACCAATTTTAAAAAATAAAAAAAAATTAAAACTAAAACAAAAATAACAATATATTAATGAACATTAAGATTTATTATAAAAATATAAAACATAAAAACAAAAACTACCACAAAAAAAACATAAAAAACATTAAAAACCATTAAAAACAATTTAACATAATATTAGCTACGAAACATAAATTTAAAATAAAAACTAAAATCAATAACCAGAAAACCATACTTACTACCAATAAATAAAAAAAAATTACATAATTTACATAACCAAAAATAAAAAATTCCAAAAAACGTAACTAAAATAATTGATCAGTCAAGTGTTGATAAATAAAAATCGATAAAAAATTCTTAAATAACATTTTATTATTAATTTAAATAAAAAAATATACACAACAATTTTAAAGTTAACACAAAAAAAGAATAACATAAACATTAAATGATAATACGAAAATTAAAAGTTAGAAATACATTTAATTATTAAAATATGTAATACAGTAATCATTAAAATTATTAAAATTTAATTACGTAAACATTTTAAGACTACATCAAATAATTGGTATCCAAACAAAACCAAGAAAATAACAAATTAATCAATTAAATTAACAATTACAGAAAACTAAAAAATAAATTTTTTCAAAAAAATTTAAACAGCAATAATTAAAGATCCCTCAATCACAAAAACAGTTCTACGTAGTAAATTTTTCTTATCCAGTTCACCATTACAGAATTACAACAAATAACAGTAAAAAATTGGACCAAATAAAAAAAAAAAGCATTAATTTATAAAACATAAGCCACTAAATAAAAAAAAAATCAAACATTAAAACCAATATCATAAATTACCAGAAAATTAAAACATAAAAACCCTAATAAATATTAAAAAAAAAAAGTAGTTACAATAAAAATTAAGAATAAATAAAAATATTAATAAGCATATAAGACTTAGAAAATTTACAAAAAAGCTAACACTTAAAACCAAAAGTATAACTTTATTTAAAAAACGATGAAAATAAAAAACATTAAACAATATTACATTAATACCATAATTTCGTTTAAATAAACTAAAATATAAATAAATTCTCTAGTTATAATTCATTAAAAATTAAAAAAATTACATTCAATAATACAAAAATATTATTTTTTTTAAAAATTAAACAACAAAAACAATATCAAATTCTCATAAATCTAAGAAAAATACCAAATATAAAGTACCAAATTTGTTAAAAAAATAATATTAAATAGATTAAACATCTTTTGTATCAAATTAATAAATCTAACATACATAAATAATCTAAAACAATAAACCATAATTTAACAAAACAAAAAAATCAAAACATTAAAACTTTCATAAAATATATTTATAATAATTTTATGTAATAATGTGATGTAAACAAAAAGTACAAACATAATTAACCAAAATATTAATTATTTCTAATTAAAATTAAGATAATAAAAAAATAACCAAATCATTAGAAAAACATATTTTTAACATAAATATTTAAAAAATCAATAATATCCATATACACATTGATAAAACTAGATACAACATTAAATAATAAATAAGCATAAACCATAACAAAATTCGAATAAATAATAACAATTAAATTTTAACAATATGTAAAAACAAAAATTACTACAAAAAACAGAAATAAAAAGATTACAAATAAACATCTAATATCAAACAAATTATATATTATCAACCTAAATATAAAAATAAAATAAAGTATTACAAATACCTGACATAAAAAAAATAAAATTAAAATAAATAACATTATTAACTATCAAAAAAACTACATTAATTAACAGAACAAATAATAATAACAAAAAAATATAGAAATAAACATCAAAAGTTAAACATTAAATATAAATAAAAATATTCCATTAAATTACTTTAATTTTCTACAAAAAAATAAAAAATTAATAAACATAAAAAATAACTAAGTAATAAACACTTAAAATATAATCATAATAAATATTGATGGGGGGGGGGGAATATTTACACAGAAAATATCCATTCATTTTAAAAAAAAAAAAAAAATTTAAAATAATATAAATGTTCAATAATACCATATCAGACATAATAACATAAATACATTAACAATTTAAACCAACCCATTTAAATAATTATAAATAACACTATAATAAAAAAAAATCAAATAAAACTACATTAATGAAAAAAAATATATTAAATTAATTATTAATTATCTTATTAAACAATAACCAAAGAAAAAATCACACAATACAATATAAAAATAAAAAATAAATAAAAAATAAAAAAAAATATTTACAACATTAAAATTAATTTAATAATAAATACAAAAAAAAAACCATTTAAAAAGGAACTATAAATGAAAAACCATAAAAATTAAAATTTATTTAATAAAAATAAAAAAACAAAAAACTTTAAATAAACCATCTAAAAAATTATCTTAGATTTATTCTAAACATTTTTATTAATTATATATACATTAAATAAAAACAAAACAATAAAAAAAGACATTAATCTAAAACAATTAAAACACAAACCATTTATTCATATAAAACCTAATAAAAACAAAAAAAAATAAACAATAATAAATATTTAAACATATCAAAATAAAAAAATAAACAAACATAAAATAATAAAAACTAAAGACATTCATTAACTGCAAAATCAACAAATTATAAATTTTAAAACCACAAATATAGTAAAACAATTAAAACACTTGCAAAAAAAAACATCTCACTTCTAATGGCGTTTTAAACAATTAAAAAAATTAAAACCATAACACACATGACTAACACACCCCTCAAAAACGCCCCCACCCATAAGAGACCAATAACCGCCCCTTCAATACCTAGAAACCCCCCCAGCCATTCACAACAACCCCCCCCCCACCAACCCGCCCCGACCTCAACCACCACACACCTTTCGCCCCTCCCCCCCCCGACTCCTCCCAACCCCTCAACCCAAACCCCACACCCAGCCCTACTCCCCCCTCCCCACCCAACCCCACCCCCAAACCCAACCTCCCAACCAACCTCCGCCCCCCCTTACCCCAAATCAACGGACCGCCTCCCCCCCCACGTCGCCACCCCCCCCCCACCCCCAAAGAAAAGTACTCGCGAACCCACGACCCACGCCCAATATGTATCCCCCCCCCCCCCACAACCACCCCACTCACCCTACCCCCCCCCCCCCCACCCCATAAACCTGACCCCCCCCAGCACCAAAACATCCCCATCACCCCCTCGACCCATCCCCTCCCCCCACCCCCCCGCCCTCGACGACGCCCGCCGTTACCATACCACCCCTCCCCCCCGTCATCCCTCACCCCCACCCCCACACCCAACACAAACCCCCCACCCCACCCCCCCTACCACACCATACCACCCACCCCCCCACACCCAAAACCCTCCCCACAACCACCACCTCCCACCCCGCCAACCCCCCAACCACCTACACACAACTAGCCCCCCATACCTCAACCGCGAACCCCACCAACACCCCCCCGCAACCAGCAATCCCCTACAAACCCAACCACCCCCCCCCTACCCACGCGCCCACCCACACACTGCCAACCTACAACCCCCCCCCCATAAACACTCACCCCTATAACCCCCCCTCCACACCCCCCACCAAGCCCCAGACACAACACCCCCAACCCCTCGCTCCCTAGCAAAAACCGCCAACCGCCCCATATAATATACTACCTATCTAATACGTCGCACCACGACAAAGCCTTCCACACACCCACCAACCTCACCGAAAAAAAGTGTTAAGCACCCCGCAGCCCAATCCCACCACCAACCCAAAAACACAAACATCACCCGAAACCACATACCTCCCACACACCTAAATCCCCAACCACAACTCAAACCCCGCCCCCCACTTCCCACCAACCCGCCAATCCACCCCCACCCCCCCCCACCACCTACAGGACACAAGTTCAGCAACCCCCCCCCACCCCCCTATCCCATCTGCCCCCCACCCTAGCAGGCCTACGTTCCCCAGAACCCACACCAGGTCCCTTTGTCCCTAACATCAAAATGTGAACCGACTCACATGCCACACACCAAACAGCACCATAAACACTACCAATCCCCGTCTCAATCCTCAAAGTAGCCCCATACCATCCAACCTAGCCATAAGAATGAGGAGACAAGGAGTGCCTGATTCCGATCAATCACTGATCGCAATGTAAGGATATCATGACCCCAATACATTCAAACACAAATTAATGCAAAAGTGCACACATAAAATATGAGAAACGGGCGATAATCACCCCCGACAGAAAGATGTGACTCAAGTGAGAGGACAATCCAAACACTTGGAAGACTGGCTCCAGCATTGTGTGATAGATTTCCGGAAGGGATGGGAATACCATAACCCTTAATAGAATACTCACTACCAATAACAGCTATCATAACAAGAATATAAGGCGGCAACCTTTGAGGCGTTGTATGGTCGCAAATGCCGGTCACGCTTTCTGTTGGGCTAAGGATGGGGAGACGCCAGCTTACAGGACCAGAAATTGTTCCCGTAGAGACAACAGAAAAGATTATCCAAATCAGCATCGCACAAGCTTCACGTGATCGACAAAAGTGCTACGCTGATAATGAGATGTAGACCGTAAGAGTTTCATTTGTAGGGATAAGTTTATAAGAAATATCGCCCTGGAAAGGAGTAATACGATTTCGGCAAACGGGGAAAGTTTAACCTTCGTTAAAAATTGACCTTTTAAAATTCTCAACCAAGTATGAACGGTTTGCATATCAACTAGAATTACCCAGAGAAGCTAAGCCCGTGTTCATAGTACCTTTCACTTCTCCGAACCTTAAGAAAGTGCTTATCCGATGAACCCGCACCGCGATTCCATTGTACGAAATCCAATGTTGAAAAAGCCTCAATTCATTGAGGAACCAGTTGATAATATGGACGCGGCGAAGACAAGCGTATTTAAGCAAATCACATTCCAATCGTGAAGGTCCAATGGGAATTCAATAAGAGGTCCCGATTAAACCCCTGGAACGCGAAGACCAAATACTGGAAGAAGTACCCTCATTCTGTTCGCTAATCCTGTATTCGCCTCATCTCCAAGCTATGTCCCTAAAGCATTTTTGAGGACAAGCTCTTCTAACAATGGTAAATGATGTCACACCCCGGGGTAAAGTTCCTCGGTTGGTATGCCGACCCACATCTCGTCATCACCTAATAAACTAAAAACGTTACCGATAATAATCTAAAAAAACTAAAACAAAAAGAACCCAAAGTATACCCGTTGAAACTAACTGCGTACAAACTAGAGAATCGTCACTGGAACAATGAGGCATTCCGGCAGCACTGTTTAAAAAATTTACTTAGAGCATTTTATGTGTTTATATTAGCTTTCCTGAGAGTTTTCGAGATTTTTAATCACAATCCGATATTGAATTTTTAGTTTTTTATCCTTTAAATAGCGTTTTTCGCGTTTATGACCAAACGGAACCCCGGAAACTCGAAATCTTTTCGTGTAAACTTCACAGTAAACGAATGGTATATTATACCTAGAGCCTAAAAATTTTTGTTCACGCCTGTTTTCTCTAGCCAAATGTGGCGCCTAATCTACAACAACAAGTATACTAGGACACAAAAAAAACAAGAAAAGACATCTTATAACCTTGATAAAATGCTTCAACGTTGCAAAGATGCAAATCTTGTCCTTAACTGGGAAAAATGTCACTTATGGTTAAAGAAGGAATTGTGCTTGGACACAAAGTGTCTGGTACATGCCTTGAATTTGACAAAGCCAAAATCGACGTAATCTCTAAGCTTACACCCCCTACTAATGTCAAAGGCATGAGAAGTTTTCTAGGACATGCCAGTTTGTACCGACGATTTATCAAAGACTTCTCAAAAATTGCCCGACCTCTAACTAAGTTACTTGAAAAAGATACTCCATTCGAATTCAATGATGAATGTCACAAAGAATTCAATTCATTAAAAGAAAAACTCACATGCACTCCTGTGATCGTAAGCCCGAATTGGAACTTTCCATTTGAGCTTATGTGTGATGCAAGTGAATTCGCAGTTGGAGCGGTCTTAGGACAAAAAGATGGTAAACACTTCCATCCCATCTATTTTGCAAGCAAAACTCCTAATGCAGCTCAACAAAAATATACGGGTACTGAAAAGAACTTATGGCTGTAGTATTTGCATTTGACAAATTCTAACCCTATTTGATACTATCCAAAACAATTGTCTATAAAGATCACTCAGCTTTAAGACACCTATTCAAAAATCAAGATGCCAAGCCACGTCTTATACGTTGGATTATGCTATTGCAAGAATTTGATATCAAAATAAAAGACAAAAAAGGTACAGAAAACGTTGCCGCCGACCACTTATCTCGGATTGATAATGATGAGACAAGTGATGACAGTGATGTGGACGATAACTTTCCTGGTGAAACTCTTATGGAAATAACCACCAAAGACACACCATGGTTCGCAGACTTTGCAAACTATTTGGTAGGTAATATTATACCTAAAGGAATGACGTACCAACAAAAGAACAAATTCTTTTCAGACCTCAAAAACTAATTTTGGGAAGATCCTTATCTTTTCAAAGTATGATCGGATGGTATGATCAGACGCTGTGTCTCAGGACCAAAAACTCATACCATTCTTGATCAATGTCACACGGACCTACTGGTGGACATTATAGACCAAAAACTACAGCTAAAAAAGTTTTTGACTCAGGCTTTTACTGGCCAACAATCATTAAAGAAGCTCATACTCTAGTTCGCCTCTGCGAAGCATGTCAAAAAACTAGGAATATATCCAAACGTGATAAAATTCCCTTAAATAGCATTCACGTATGCGAAGTTTTTGACATTTGGGGTATCGACTTTATGGGACCATTTCCAAAATCATATAAATTTGAATACATCTTATTCGTTGTCGATTATGTTTCCAAATGGACCAAAGCTCAATCTTTACCTACGAACGATGCCAAAGTTGTTATTTCATTCCTGAAAAAACTTTTCTGCCATTTCAGTATGCCCAAAGCCCTCATAAGCGACCGAGGAACTCATTTTTGCTACAAAATAATGGAAAAAACTATGAAGATTTGGAGTTACCCATCGTTCTCTACATCATATCATCCTTAAACGAGCGGACAAGATGAAAAAACTAACAGAGCCCTTAAAATAATCCTTGAAAAAACAGTTAAAGATGATCCATCTGTTTGGTCAAGAAAGCTCGATTATACTCCGTGGGCCTTCATAATTGCTTACAAAACACCAACGGGAACCATACCTTACAAATTCTTATATGGTAAAAACTGCCACTTACCATTTGAAATCAAACACCGTGCATACTGGGCACTGAAGAACTGTAATCCAGATCTCATCACCGCTGGTGAGAAGAGAATGTTCCAGTTACATGAGTTAGATGAACTTTGACATCAAGCATATAAAAATTCTCGACTATACATGGCAAGAACCAAAGTCTGGCACGACAGAAAACTCAAAATGAGAAAAGAGTTCAAACATGGAAACAAAGTGCTGTTATTTCACTCTAAGTACAAATTCAAACAGCCAAAACTCAGATCTCGATGGCTTGGACCATACGTAGTAAACATAAATACCCATCCGGATATGTTAAACTATATGAAAAAGATGGAAAGACGTTCATTGTTAACGACCATCGACTTAAACTTTACCATGAAGAATGTAATGACCAAAGGGAAGAAGTCACTCCCTTCTTTCACAAAAACTAAACCTCAGAAGTTCGAGTCTAGCTAATGACTCTCTTAAAAATTAAGTGCTTCTTGAGAGGCAACCCGTGCTTTATCTATATTCCACTTAAGTGTAGAGGAGTTCCTCGTGCCTCTGCTCTCTTTTCTAAAACACACAAAAATATTTTCTTTTTGTATGTTTTGTTTGTTTACTCTTTTGTAGGAAATATATAGTAGATCATAAAATTATGGCATTTTCTCAACGACAAGCTCTCACAACTACATCATATTATGCCTCGGGAAGTACCATTTTTCCTTAGTGTTCCATATTTTCTATTTTTATCAGTTCTCACATTGAAGGCAATGTTCAACTTAAGTGTGGAGGGGAGCCAAATAGGAAAAATTAAATATATCATTTCTTTCCATGTTTGCCCTGCAATCTAGCCACATTTTCAACTGATAATTTTAAAAAAATTAAAATTAATATATGATTTTATTCCAAAATCTAAAAAATGTATACACTTAGTAAGGCAAATCCTACTCGGATTGACATCATAACTAGCACAAAAATCAGTCCACTAAACTGTGAGGTATATTCTAGCCTTTGATGCATATCTTTTACCCATTTTATGAGAATACCGGTAATTTAGTAGCTTCAAAACTTATGCTTGATCATCATTTACTAACCATAATGAGGTTAATTTATAGGCAATATCGTATGATAAGAGGTAAAATAAAATTCTCAAGTATCCCATTATCTATAGCACTCGCTTTCAGTGCTAAATCCCAAGTATCTCAAGATCTATGTGCTTAATATCTCAGCTCTGTGCCAGCCTTAAGTTATAAGTATCTTGGTAAAAAAAATTTTAATTATGAAGTTGTTATAAGGCTCTGGCTTAGCACATGAAATTATGTATCATTCTCACCCAAATCATTATCACTTTTTACCTCTTTGAGATTTTGTCTAGGTGCTCACGCCGCAACGGGCATGTTTATGTGTCTTGTACAAGCCTAGATTATGTCTATGCAAATTGAGTGACTTCACAAATATAAACCTTATATGAGTAACTTGAGTGAATGTAAAATTAAACACATTCCCTATGTGAGGTGTTTAGTTATATGTCTATGCCTAAAATGTTATAAAACCAATAAACTCTTGTATAAAAATAATTTCTCTATGTCCACGATAAATGATCTTGTTTTCTCGCTTTGATTCCTTGAGGGCAAGTGTTATCCCAAAACTTAATCCATATCATAACTAATAAGCATACCAAATAAGCACTTATGAACCGAAATAAGAAAAAAGAAAAGAAAGAAAAGTAGAAAGAAGAAAGAGAGAATATTAGATTGAGAGGAAAGAAGTGGAAGATTACACACACATACAATGGTAACCAACACCCTCTCCATGTGTGGAGAGGGTCCTATTTATACCCTTAAGCCATAAGTGGAGTGTGGGCTTACTACTTGGGTTGGGCTTGCCTTATCTTGGGCTTTGAACCCAAAACACGGACAATATTAGCTTAACATCCAAGCCCGTTAATCCCGAATAACCTATTACATTACAAGACTTAATGTAAACAAAGACGACCGTAAACATTCTTGTTTGATTTATAGAAAATAAGGCTAACAATCTCCCCCAATGTTGAGGTCTTCTTTGATCTCCCCAACGTTGACGTTCTTGATGGAGGTTATCTTGATTTGACTTTATCTTCCCCAATGTTGAAGATATGATGTTTGAGCTTTGCCTTCTTTGATCTTGAGCCTTCATCTTTTGACTTTGTGTTCTTGAGATCTTTATCTTGCATCATCTCCTTGACTTGAATCATCTTGATTTGAACTTCTTGATCAACTTTGACTGACATACTCATACTTATTGCATTCTTGTTTGACTTATATGATCATAAGGCTAACAATCTCCCCAAAATACAATTCTTTATTTACTGGACCAAAATTGATATCTAGTTATCACAAGCTCGATTCATATAGAATCTTGCAAGTCACCTACTGTAGAGCTGTTTGAGGTTGACTGGAAGGATTTCCATTCGTCATTGTGAATACTAAAGAGTATCACTCTGAATGTTCTAAAGGTTTGTGATAAACAACAGATATGGACAGAATGTATTTTTCACTTCATCAAATACGGTTGTAATAACCACGGTTCCCCGTTAATCAATATAAATACTGCCTGTGATCAGATAGAATTCATATGAATCTTCTTGACATGGTTTCGCAGCTGTACTAGCCGATCTCGGTTACCAGAGCCGCCTCAAAGCAGACAACACGGTAAGAGTAAATCAGATAGTTACTATCTTTCTGATTAAGTCGTCAATTCATATATTTGACCAAATCAATATCTAGTTGTCACAAGTTCGATTCATATATAATCTTGCAAGTCACCTACAAAGAGCTTGTTTGATGTTGGCTCAAGCAGGATTTCCATCTTCACTATGAATACTTAGTATCACTTAGATGTTCTGCCAAGAAGCTCAAGGTAAATGCATAGGACTTCTTTGTTACAGCTTGTGAACTTAAGGCGTTCAACAGTGTATTTTGACATTGTGTCCTAATGAGATTTATAATTTGATCTCTTCTGGCTCTAGACTCGATTTGTGCACTTTGGTTTTAGTAATCGGAGGCTGGAGCAGACTGCCACCTATTCAATATCAACAATCTCGGAGTGAGATGTCAATAGATAACGTGTGTATCTCCGTGACAAATAAGACAAGTTTCTTTTGAGAGAAACTCGAATGGCTGGGAAGGGTTGTGCATTGCATCACTGGGTCCATGACGGCTTTCTTCAATACCAACAATCATCTTTGTGATTTTGATAGATTATGTATTGACCCGGTTTCTGCCTAAGTTGTGTGGAGGGCTGCTTTGTTTTCACCCTTTATCCATACATTTCTTTTTCATTCTTCAACCCCTTCAATGCTTACCAAGACGTCATCACTAACACCTTGTTGTGATTGTTCCAGTGTTAGCTCAACCTTAGTCGGCATTTTTCCCTTATTCTCATTCATCTCCAATCATACCTAAGGACTGCTATTTCTAACTATGGATTGTCCTTGGGTAGATCCCTCCGGTTCTGGTTGGATCATAGGACTTATACCTAACCTTAACCACCTTATAACTTCATCGACGTCGTGAGTTAATTGGTTGTTGGGTATAGAGATCGAACCATAAAACCATTTTCTAACATTGTTTCATATGTATCAAAGGTTTTTATTTAGAAATACTCCCCTTACACATGTGCTCGAGATTCAAAATTGTTTTGCACATGAAGGAAAGAGTTGCACTTAGAGTCTTAAAGATCATATTCTTCTATATCATATTTTAATCACATTTTCTCCCCTTATTTAAAATAATAAATGTTTTAGTATTTGAAATACTAATTGATTAAAATTTATGACATGAAAAAATTCCATGGGGAGAAAAATTATACCATAATATTGCATAAATTCATTTTTCTGATAGCTCCCCTTCAACACAATATGTGGGATACCACTAATTTTTAAAATTTGACATTACAAGGAAAAAATGATATGACACCACAAATATGTTGAAGACGGAGTGAGATGCCTTAGTGAGCAATGTATATTATTAATTGACATTATAATTTCCCCATTTTAATTTCACAGAATGTTTTTGGATACATAAAATTAACATTTATGAGATGTACCAAAAATACATTAAAAAGCTTTGGTTTTAAAAGCTCCCCCGCAGAAATTGATTCACTTGTTAGGATGACATTGTTGAGCATTCATTTTACCAATTGTACCACTTATAAACATTGAATATTGTATCAATTGTTAAATATATTAAGGAAGGAAGTGTTGAACACACAATTTAACATTAGAAGTTCTTTTTGAAAATTGTGTTCAATGGTTTTAAAAACCATGGTAGAAGACTTCTCTTCTATTTAAAGAGTAACCGCCCTGAAACGTACACTCCCCTTTTACATTTGGGTCCGAGTTATGCACTGGAATGTACATAAGTCATTAAGTAAATTTAGAAATTACATGTTTCGAAATGTTTGAACTCTTGCTCGAACTTCATTTACACACACGTGTCAATGTTAATCGATATATCTAGGTACGTGAATGTTATCGATTCCAAGAGACATGTCGAGAAGATTATTTTTGGTATTTTTGAATTTTTTTTGATTTTGTATTTTGTTTTCTAGATTTTATAATTTTCTATTTTCTTTTTATTGGTTTTATATTTTTGTATTTTCTTTTTCAAAAATATTTACAAATCAAAATAAAGAGAAGAACAAAAATATTTATAAGTCGATGTTTCCATCAGCAGAGACAGTTGTTGCTAGAGTTGAAGTAGATGAAGTTGAATCAGGTTGTTGTTGACGTTTATTGGATGCATCAGCAGTAGTAACATCGAAAGGCTTTGAAACAACTTGATTTTCTACATTGAAATATTCATCGAACAAAAGACCGAATAGACTTTCCAACTCTATCATCGACGTCATGCTTATCATATCTGTTGTAGGAACTTCTTTGACATTGACAAGCAAGGCTTGAACCGTTGTGTTCAAACGTCATTTTGCTGATCAGTTTTGAATCCACTTCAACACTGGTTTCTGAGATATCAACTTTTTCAGCAACCACACTCTGAGATTATCTGGCTTGACATTGTTAGATGTACCTGCACTTAAATTAAAACTTTGTTCCTTTTGAACATTGATTGATGTACCTGCACTTAAATCCAGAGTTTGTTGCTTTCATGAATATTAGGGATATCTATACTTGAACCATGTGTGGGTTCACTGTCATCCTTGCTTGTACAAGAAGCGAGTATCTTTCCCGTAGGAACCCACCTAAGACCAACAGTTTTGAAAATTCTACTTGTGGGTTTCCACCTAAGATCAGATGTAGGAGATGTTTTCTCATACACAGCGGAAGTCTTATTGGGGAAAATCTATGTCATGTAGATATCTGTCTTATAGGTTTCTAAGTATGACTCTTTTGTACTACGAGTTTGTTACTGTTTCTGGTCTTGTAGGATTGACTCTTAGCATATAAATTCACTTCCTTTAGGATTTTTGTTATACAAGCATGGTGATTTGTATTAAATACACACTTTTGACAAGTTGAGCAAACAAAGTGTTTGGAGTCAGAAAAAGAACTAGAATTCTTAGAGTGATCTGCTTTGGGCACAACCGTTATCGTAACACAACTACTCTTAGATATAAGCAAACTCCTAGTTGAGTGATTAGTGCTCCTAGGTTTTGGTTTGCTACCATCAACATTGCTTTGAAATCTAGCAGAAGGCATCACACTAGTTTTTGAGTTCCTATCTCTTTCTTGTGTCTTTTTCCTAGCTTCATCTAGATAGTAATTATGAACCATGTCATTTTAAATAAATCTTGGCATGTTCTTAGAACTATTCCTAGATTTGCTAGATGCAATCATATGATCAGGTTTTGCAAAAACAGATTCTCTTCTCTTAGGCAAATAGTGTTAAGTTACTAGTCTTGACAAATTGTTATTCACATCAACTTGGGAGGCAAATCGTGGTTTTGATATTTAAGGTCTTTCAGATTTAAACGCATTCGGTTGTCTAACAACTGATTGTTTTCTTAGTGATTGTAAAACCGGTTTCCCCAAGACTGATGTTTTAGCAAATTTAGTATATACACTATTTCCTTTTAACTTCCTTAAGTAATTTTTTAAAGCAGCAATTGCAAAAACCTTTTCTTGAATCTGAGCTTTTAAATCAACATTATTAGCAAGCAAAGAAGTTGTCTGTTCTATAGTCTTAGATCTCGTAAGTTGTTTGTTCTATAGTCTTAGCTCTTGATAGTTTAATAGAATCATACAAATCTTTGTAATGCCTTTTCAAAGTCTTTTTTTACTTATTTAAAAGCTCATTTTCCGTAAGTAATTTAGCCACACTTAGTTCTAATTCAATGTTAATTGTTTCAATTTCATCTATGTCACGTTTAATATTGGCTTTATTACTTGTTTCAATCAAAATTTGACCATATTGTCTTGATTTTAAAGTATGATTTTGATATTTAAGTTTAAGAGCAATACAATGTGCTTCCATTCTTGAAAAATCTTTTTAAAATTGGGCAACGGTCTTTTTGAGTAAAATATTTTCAGACTCGAGAGATTGTTTTGAGTATTCAGTTGTCTGGTTATCAGGTGATGATCCAGCAGAAGAACTTTAACTTGAGTGACATTGTTCAGGATACTGGTCAACCCTACCTTCATTACTGATTTCAGGTTGCTCAGTATGTTGTTGTCCTATTTTAAAGATATTACATTCAGCAGTTAATTGTACCTCAGCCATTGGCTCTTCGTCATATATGGGTCTGATATCTGCATCATCAGCATCTGTATCATTCCCTAACCTGCTGGTGTCATCTTGCACTTCTGATTCAGCTCCACTGCTTTCTGTGACAACCAAATCAGCATATACTACTTTACCCGTATCAATCTTACTCTTTTGCATCTGTATCTGTCTTTTATTCAACCTTCTATCATACTGTCTTTGATGACGTGTTCTTTCATCAACAGACTTCTTAACATTACCCATGAGTTGAAGTAATGTGTCTCTGAATTGTTTAACTTCAATTCTAGTGTATTCAAAAAAATACTTGTTTGTCATTTGACTATCATAATCCAAAGTAAACTGAGAATCGATGAATTGCTAAAACTGTCTATTGATCACCAAAAAGGCTGCCATGGATCCTTCTTCTTGAAATTCATCTTTGTCAAGTTGCTTTTGTAGTTGATCTACGTTGAGAAGCATCGTACTTGTGAAAGTATCATCATCTTGACCAAAGAGTGACATGAATGCCCGTTTGAATCCATGTTTGATGCGAGTGCCTTTTAAGTCTTCTTTAGAAATAACTTGAAGGTGTGAATGAATAGATCAAAAATATGCCATGCATCTTTATTTTGCTTTTGACATCTTGTATTTGATTTCATGTACATCTTTTATTGCATAATCCAAGCTGCTTTTTACTGATTTGCTGGATGCAGTCTCTGAATTACTATTTTCTTTCCCAGAGCAAGTGTTTTCCATGACTATTGAATCAAATTTCAATGCTTGAACTGTATTTGACTGAACTTCTTATGTTTGCAACTTATTTTCATTTAATAATTGTTGAATCTCTTGTTGATGAAGAATTGTCTCAAGCATGTATTTCTTAATGAAATCCATGTGACGGATCACTAAATCTTTGAAGGATTGATCATCAAATCTTGTATATTTCTGAATACTCTCTTTGAATTTTGAATTGAAAGCATTTACAAACGTTGTTCTGAGTTTTGTCAAAATAGTCTTGCAATCAGTCTGAGAAATTATTTCTTTGGTAAGATGCTGTTCTAGTAAATATAAGTCTTGAGCGAATGTTCTTTTGAAGATAGGCATGGTACCAAAATCTTGTAAAGTATCTGTGAGAAGCTTAAATTGTGACTTAATTGCTCTAAGACTTTCCATGCATCCTGCTTTTGAAAGTTGTGCCTTCTCTTAAAGTTTAGAAGTTGAACACAAAGAAACTGTGTCATTGTGAAGATCACTTGATGTTTGAGTTTGCAAATTGTTATCGGTATTTGACATTTTGATAAAGTTGTGAATGATTTGAAGGATCTTAAGTAGGTAAAGTGATTGTTGTTGTGGATTGAATTCAATTAACGTTCACGGGATTTTACAAATCTATGATTTAAACTGAGAAAAGAAGCGACTTTTTTAGGATTTTACTAAATCAAGAAGAAACAGTTAATGAATGATTAATTGTTGTAATTTGTTATGATTCTGTTGTCGTTGAAATCGTTATTGACGTTTAACGTACTTGAGCTTTTGTTAAGGATTGATGAGCTTAAAAGGACTGACGGTGAAATTTGGTTCACAAAGGACTAACGGTGTAAAGTTGTTTCAACAAAGAGGGTTAATTAAACAAGCCAAGGATGAACTTTGAAATGGTACTTGAGTTCAGGGACTGCATGTGACAAAAACAAATTTTGTTTAATAAATAAAACTTTTCCCTCCAAATTCCTTTCTTCTTCGTTTCAAAATATGAAATGGTAACGATTCTATTTTCTTTCTTGCGGAATGGTACGGTTATCTTTGGTAAAAAATGAACACACCACGATGATCGAAAAAGGATCACGATCGTAATGATATGGGTTAGAAGACCCGTGATCAACTGAAAATCAAAATCGAAAAACCAAAACAAGTCGAAATAAACTCGAAACGTGTAGTTTACTTCGCCTTAGAATAACCTTTAACTCGCCTTTAGTATTTGGATTAATCCCTTCACATTTGGGATTTATTTGCCTACTCACTTGTGGTTTAATTTCTCGTTCTCTCACTTGTGAATAAATCGCTCTTGTTGTGGATTAAAATTCTGCCTCTTGTATATGTGGTTTTAAATAACCTAATACTTGAATCTTGGTGAATTGAATGCCTCCTTCCACGGTTCTTAATCCGTCCTCCTTTCACAATGTGCTTTAATAGCTTGCAAACAATTAAAAAACATACTGATTATGTAATAGGAAGCTAAACTGTGTCAGATGGATCTTGGTCCCTTGTCCAAAAAAAACGTTGTGGACCACAAAGGTTAAGAATAGCTAACAAAAAAGTAGCTTGAAAATTAAGCACTTTTCCACACACAATAATGCCACAAAAGAAGACAACAACGTAAGAAGTTTTTTGATAGCGGATTAATGCCACCAACAACCAAATAGCTGTGACCAACGAGGATGAGAAAAAATTGCGTCTATCCTAAAAAAAACATACATACACAAACTTTACACCATCTTATATTTGACGTTCAAACTTACGACACAAATTTGTGTAAAACTGTTTGTGACCAAAAAACTAAAAGCCCAATAATATAAAAAAACTAAAAGCCCAATAATGAACTGATGATACAAATGTGTTTTTGAAAAACAGTCATAAAAGAAAAGAAAAAAATGGTAAATAAGCAAGTCTCCATAATAGCTCTAAACAAATAACTGTTTGAAGGATTGATCATCAAATCTTGTATATTTCTGAATACTCTCTTTGAATTTTGAATTGAAAGCATTTACAAACGTTGTTCTGAGAGAGAAACCACTTCACAACAATAAGCAATACCAAATAAGCAATAAGCTAGAAAAGAGAGAAAGGAAAATGAAAGATTAGATTAGAGAGAGAAAGTGAGGTGGGAGGTTACAAATACATGGAATGTGAGAAAAATGGAATCTGATACCACATGTTATCCTAAAACTTAATCCATATCACAACTAATAAGTATACCAAATAAGCACTTATGAACCGAAATAAGAAAGAATAAAAGAAAGAAAAGTAGAAAGAAGAAAGAGAGAATGATAGATTGAGAGGAAAGAGGTGGAAGATTACACATACATACAATGGTAACTAACACCTTCTCCATGTATGAGGAGGGTCCTATTTATACCCTTAAGCCATAAGTGGCGTGTGGGCTTACTACTTGGGCCGGGCTTGCCTTATTTTGGGCTTTGAGCCCGAAACACAGACAATATTAGCTTAACGTCCAAGCCCGTTATCTACCCCAATGTTGAGGTCTTCTTTGATCTCCCTAACGTTGACATTCTTGATGGAGGTTATCTTGATTTGACTTTATCTTCCCCAGTTGAAGATATGACATTTGAGCTTTGCCTTCTTTGATCTTGTCTTTGTCTTTTCTTGTTTGTAATGGCTTTGTTCATTCATGCTTTAGACGACTGATGACATTCTTTCGGTGTCATTTATGTGATTATGATCTTGAGCCTTCATCTTTTGACTTTATGTTCATGAGATCTTTATCTTGCATCATCTCCTTAACTTGATTCATCTTGATTTGACTTTCTTGATCAACTTGTGCTCTTGATAGACATACTCATACTTATTGCATTCTTGTTTGACTTATATGATCATAAGGCTAACAATCTCCCTAAAATATGATTCTTGATTTGACTTTGAAGATCTTTGAGGAAGTTTAGTATCAACAATCTTGATGTTGAATGATTGACTTCGAAAGCTCGAGTATGAGTATGCGATGATGAATCCGACTTCGCTGGAATGAGGTTGCAACACCGACATTCGCTGGAAGCTTAGTATCAACAATCTTGATGCATATATGGACGAAATGTCTTTGTCATTCGTTGATTTTAGTTTGCAATAACATCCGGTTCCCTGTTTTATATTATAAATACTATACCTGTAATCAGGTAGATTCAAAGAATCTCCTTAACCGGGTTTCCAGCTCAAAGCGTAGGATCTTCTAACACAGATGTATTAGATTCACCATGCTTGCTTGTTCTCATTACCGGAACGTCTCAAAGCAGACAACACGGTAAGAGTGAATCAGATAGTTACTATCTTTCTGATTAAGTCATCAATTCATTTACTGGACCAAATTTAATATCCAGTTATTACAAGCTCGATTCATATAGAATCTTACAAGTCACCTACCGCAGAGCTGTTTGAGGTTGACTCTGGAAGGATTTACATTCGTCACTGTGAATACTAAAGAGTATCACTCTGAATGTTCTGGCAAGATCTCAAGGATAATGCGTAGGACTCTTTATTACGACTTGTGAACTTTATGGTGTTTAACAAGTGTATTTTGACATTGTGTCCTAATGAGATTTATAATTTGATCTCTCTTGGCTCTAGACTCGATTTTTGCACTTTGGTTTTAGTAATCGGAGGCTGGAGCTGACCGCCACCTATTCAATATCAACAATCTCGGAGTGAGATGTCAATAGATAACATGTGTATCTCCGTGACAAATAAGACAAGTCTCTTTTGAGAGAAACTTAAATGGCTGGGAAGGGTTGTGCATTGCATTACTGGGTCCATGACGGCTTTCTTCAAAACCAACAATCATCTTTGTGATTTTGGTAGATTATGTATTGACCAGATTTCTACCTAAGTTGTGTGGAGGGCTGCTTTGTTCTCAGCCTATAAATAGAGGATGAAAATCAAGCCTTTCACACACTTCTATATCAATTCCTCTCCATATCAATTCGCTCTGAATATCTGGGATTAAGTATGAAATTCCGGCGAAGACGAAGAACAACATTTAAGTATTTTGTTAAATAAGGGTTTAGTACGATTCGGTACTTGTAAACGGGGTGTGTTCAATCCATCTCGAATCTGATTATTGTATATTTCTTGTTTCTCTACTTTACTTTGTTATGAAAACCATAACTATGAGTGGCTAAGCTCTTTATGTCTACTCGGTGATGTTAATATAATAAATAAGTATTTGGTATTTTTACGATCTTATTAATCTTAAGCTTGTGTTGAAATCATATCGTGTCTAATCTTATTAACTTTGTTAATCAACTTTGATTGTATACACATAGTGGTATAGGTCGAAAGACCCGTTGTGTGCTATATTGTTTTAAAGATTTGTCTACGGTCTTTATGGTTTGGTTGGAGAAATCTGCTTACGTTATTTAATAAACAAAATAGATTTGACATAATAGTAACTTGATTATTTGTGTGACACATCTGATTAAGTTAACTAATATAAGTCTTAAGTTAAAACAAGTTAATTTGTGAAAACGTTTTTCGACGAAAAAACCTTTTTATAAGTTAAATCCTAAAATCGAAGATCATAATTATTACTATTGCTTATGAATTATATGAAATAACCGAGTAGTCATTCTCCCTTATTATTGAATCCATCATCAATCATATCTCATCTGAAAAAGTCTTTAAGTTTTGTCTTAAAACTTTCAATTATACAAACATAATTAAATCCGTGTGGACGACCTGGTCTTACCTAAAATATTATACTACATATGTGGGTTATACTTTTACCGTGTGTTTCCACTTAAATCGGTAATTCTTCCCTTTAAAATTAAAGCTTTTGGAACAAAGTGCCAACAGTTTTGGTGCCATTGCCGAGGATTTTAAACTGTTCTATAATCACCTCTTGTTATCTTTTAAAACAAAATTAATCACTTTCTCCTCCTAAAAATCAATCTACTTGCTTGTTGTAACTCTCGTTGTAGGAAGTGTACTACACTTTCTGCAGTCAAATGTTTTTTTTCCTAAAAACGTTCTCTAAATCATCTAACAGTTCACCTTGGATGCATACACATGCTTCTAACTCAAAACTTGTCAAACCATTCTTTACTTTCTCAATCTCCTTATTCATTTCCTGCACAATATAATCATAAACAAAAAAAAACTCCCAAGAGTTTGTTAGTATAATTATCACAAGAATCAAAATGAGGTAATTCGTAGTCTGTGAATATGGCTTTGCAAAGACCAACGGGAGTAGAAGTACTCGACGCCTGTTTTGCAACGTTTGCTTGGAAATATTTGTCAATTGTCCTATTGTGTTTTCAAGTTCTTAAGTGTGGCGTTTTGATTCTTTATGTTCATATATGTGTTCTCTTGGAGTTTTCTCAGCCACTATTTGGCTTCCGCCCTTTTCCTAGTTGATTCTTCTATGTGTCGATTTATGGTGTCCTCAAGGTTAGGTTTCTTTTCATCAAATGGTGGATGTCTGCCCACTCTAGTGTAGTATCCTGGTGGACCTACATGATACCTAGATCCATTACCACTATTGTTTGGAAATGGTCTTCCAAACTCTCCATAGCTGACCTCCTCAATTCCTTGACTTCCACTTTGAGAGGGCACTCCTTTTCTAAATGCAATTCCTGAAAAATTTCGCATCCTACTTGGATAACATGGATGCTTTCCATAAGTTTCGTCATGCCATGTCAAATATTATCAATCTTATTAGTGATGGCGATGATCCCATCTGAACTATTGCTACCCATTCTCCTATTACTTGTTCTGTCATGCCACTTGCGAGTGGTCGGCCATGTCTTGAATCGACACAAGAGCTCATGTTGGTGTCATTCTAGGGATCGGCCCCTGGGAATCTATCATCTGATGGGTCAGGATGTCCAAACCTTGTAGAATATGTTCACCTTTTGATGGTTGTTAAGGTCATGCATAGGGCACCTGAAAATAATGTCATTGTACCTTTCCTAAGTACGGTACAATGTCTCATCATCCTCCTGCTTAAAGTTATGAATCTCCTCAAGCTGTTTGGCGGTCTTAGAAGGAGGACAATATCTCTGAATGAATGCCTTATCTAGAAGGGCCCATGTGTTAATCAAACATGTCGGTAATCTATCCATCCATCTTTTGGCTTCCCCAGTGAGTGTTATAGGAAACACTTGAAGCATAACCGCGTCATGAGTGATGCCAGGGATGCTAAAAATACTAACAACATCCAACACCTTTTGCACGTGTTCATGAGCATCATCATCACGGTTTCTGGCAAAAGTGTTATCCTTTAACTCTCGCATGAATTGACCCTTAATCTCAAAACTGACATTATTACCAATCTCGGGTCTTAAAAATCCCATTCATTGATTCCCTCGGGTCAATGCCATGTACTGCTCCATAGTAAGTGTATCAATGTCAACTTCTCCTATATCTTTAGATTCGGGTTCTAAAATGTCAGACTCGTAAAAGGTAAAAAAATTATGAACAAAAATAGGTGTAAGGTTCCTTCTGGTACAAAACTGTCTTTCCAGATCGGTAAATGGAGTGACTAGTTTGGATTTTGACCTCCTAGTCCTGCAACTGAAAATCACAACGAAAGATTAGTAGTCTAAGCTAATAAAACAAAAACAGAAATAGAAATAAAAATAAATAGAAAATTCTAAAACTTTAAAAACAAAAATAAATATAAAATTCAAATTTAAAACCAATTTAGCTCCTTGACAGCGGCACTAAAAAATTGATGTGTTTTAAGATTTTGCTTTAAATTATAAAGTCTCGTCTACCTAAGATATACAATTACACTAACAGTTAGAGTACCTAGTCGTGTATATAGTTAGGATTGGTAACCAGAGGTCGTTCCAAGAAGATAATGGAAGCCGGTTTTCAAATAACTAGAGCTTTAATTGTCACAATTTGAAGTTTGTTTTAAGTAACTAAAATACAATAAATCAAATGATGGAAATGTAAAGCTGTTTACTAATATAGAGAGAAAATGTGCTAACCTAGTTAATCCTCTGCTAACAATATGATTCCATTTCCTAGTGCAATGTATAATGCTCGTTTTATATAGTGGTTCTAATATCATAAGGTCCGATTGGTAGTCGAAACCTAACCTATAATTCCTATGTTCTCAATCACGTTGTTCACGGAAACTGGGCATCTAGTTCATAGTCATTACGTTCCCAACTATCTTATACACTTATCTAATGTTGAAAATCCCACTTCTCGACATTTAAACCCCTATTAGGTACCAACTAACCAAAGGTTTACCTGCGCTTTTTAAGTACCCAATCTTGTTATGACGTAGTAGTCTTGTCAGTAGGATCCTTTCTAAATCTCTATGCAAGTTACGTTGTAACCCTTACCAGGTTATTTCGCCGTAATGTCTGATGACTAGACTTGGTCTTGTTTAGCAACAACACAAGTGACCACGTAGCTAAGACGGGCCAACTACACCATAGTTTTAGTATTGTTTAACAAGTTATACGTTTTTCTTCATGTTTCCTTCCTTTTCCACGTCTTTTCGTTCCAATGTTCAAATATAACCTAATAATGAAATGTGAAGCAATTAAATACATATTCATATAAAAATATAACAAATATGAGCATTTAGCAAGGGAAATTGGTACTAAAATATTTACATTATTTGATGTTATCAGCCTTCAGTGTACTGTGCGTTAAAATCCAACCATTTTGTTTGCGTCATCTTCTTCTTGCAAGGGTTGGCTACGACCAATTCAAGCCTATCTTTGCTTCTAAAACTTATCCGGTGCATGTTTTCCATGTGCATTGCCAAGATTTGAATCGAAGGATCCCTGCTATGTATGTCGAAGTTAAGGATTCTCCAACATGCCTCATGCGGCCGTACATACCTTGCGTTAATAAAATATTTTAAAAGCTGTTTTAAAAGTTGTCACATTTTAAAAGCTGTTTTAATGATTAAATTGTAAGAAAATGAATAGAGGAAGTAAACTGGTTTTACTAATCAAGGGAATTAGTATAATGGCAGACAATTAAAAAAATTAATGCATTTAAAACATCCTAAGTTCAATTATTATGATCCCAAGTGCAATGTCTAATTCTTATTTTATATGGTGGTTCTAATATCGACAGGCCCGAATCGGCATCGAAACCTGTCATATATATCCTATGATCTCTGGTCCCCAATGGTCACGAAGGGTGATTATACAGTCTACAGTGATTAACCCCTAACTATCCTAAAGACCCGTCTAATGCAGATAATCCTACTTCTCAGCTATAAACCCTCCAATAAGAGTTTCCTAAATTTTTTAAGTGTCTATCATACTGCATGTAGTGATATGAGCAATCCCTACACTAAGGACAATTGTTAACCTAACCCTATTACCCTTTTAACCCTTAATTCAACAGGTAAGCCTACTATGAGGTCTAACAGGATCTACACTAGCCTCAACACTACCAAAACTCGAGGATCATGCAACAGACAATACAGATATCCATATAAAACAATAATCAGACAGTGGGATGAAAAATAAATAAACGAAATTATAATTAATAAATTAAATGCCGGAGAACATATAATAAATAGCATAACATAAATTAAATCGAGATCCGATGAATCAAAATAATTAAATTAAATTAAATTGATCATAAAAAGTTGAAGTATGATTACAAATTATGCTAGGTTAGTGCTCTCGATCTTCTAGTCGATGTCGTGGCAAACCCCAAAGGGTTTACCCTATACTGAATGCCTACACCCATTTTTCTTTTCTGTTGCGTCGAACAAAGGGAAAACCAAAGAATGAGAATGAATGATATCATAATCTATTCCATTCGTCTATTATTTATAGTGTCATTAACACTTTGAAGCATGTACACCTTTGGCCCTTGGTCGTTCTTGATGTTTTTGTATTAGTCCTCGAAACTTAAAGATTCGCACTGTTATCCCATTTATTTAATCCATTACACAACACTAATCTTTACCAATATGCTAGAAAATAATAAGAAAACTTAGAGAGAGAAAGTAGAGAGAGAAACAAGAAAAGAAGATTAAACTAGAGAGTTAGTGGATTACAAGTGAATGAAAATGTAACCAACACCCTTCACCAAGTGTGGTGAAGGGATATTTATACCCATGCCTTGCTATCTTGGCACTTGGGCTTTCTAAACGGGCCGGGCTTGGTTTAACTTGGGCTTTGAGCCCGAAACACGGACAATATTAGATTACAATCCAAGCCCATTGAACCCGACTAGCCTACTACAATACAAGACCTAGTTTGAATTTATAAGATCGATAACATTCTTGTTTGACTTAATATAATTAAGGCTAACATAATGCATCAGGTGTTATACCGTAGTGTCAATTGGTGTATGACGGATGCGCATTTCATAATAACACTGAAACTTGGTTATAGCATCGGGTCGGACTCTAAAGAAATCAAAATGCGAGGGACGAGGATCAACAGCTTGAATGTAAGTTTTAATACATGCGACAATTTTAAAAATAGTTTAAGGTTCATACGTGTTATGATCCCACATTGGCCAAGTATGGGATTGGTTGATGGTTTATAAAGTCTAGGTGTCCCCTCTTATACAAGCTAGCTTTTTAAGTGAATTCTACACTTGGACGTATGAACCGATACGAGCCTAGTATGAGATGGGGTTCGTATCAATTGGTATCAGAGCTAGCCCTACCTTTCAAGGTTCTAACATACGGAGTGGTGGCTTAGACTCAAAGAGGGGTGCCAACTGTAACCAACATAGCCGTAACCAACGAGCTTAGAGTGGTGGCTTGGACCCAAAGAGGAGTGCCAACCATGACCAACATAGCCGTGACCAACGAGGACGTTGGTTATTCAAAGGGTGGGGTATTGTTATGATCACACATCGACCAAGTATGTGATTGGTTGATGGTTTATAAAGTCTAGGTGTTCCCTCCTTAAACAAGCTAGATTTTTGAGTGAGGTCTACACTTGGACTTATGAACCGATACAAGCCTAGTATGGGATGGTTCGTATCAATACGATACTGTTTTTTAAAATAATACGCCGGATATTTTGGGTGATCACCAAAATAGTCGGCCATCAAACTTTCTCCAATAAGATCACGTTCACAGTAGATGTAGTTACAGTGGTTTGAACTTTCGGCTTCTTGTTCTTGCAACAATTGCTCATACCGAAGTTGTTGCATAATCATCTCCATGTCATCCATATCAAGATCGGTCATACCACAGGTTGAATCACTCATGTTTATTTGTTACGATGTAGTTGTGTAAAAGTTTGTTAAAGTGAGGTAATATTTATATTGTAAAAAGTGGGTATAATTTCTTTTTATTTATTTATTAAATGTATAACGGATACATTTCAAACCAAACTAACGGTTAGATTCTTTGTCTTTTTGTTCCTCACTTCCCTTTCGAAGTATCGAACGGCGAGAAACGACGAGGGGGCCTGGTATGGTGGCGAGCAAGTAGGAGCTGTCACGTCGAAAACGGCAAGCTTCCTCGTCACCATACCTTATGCTCTTAAAAATGTTTTATTATTATGTTTGTTATGTTTTGTTGAGTAATATTAATATTTTTTTTGTTTGTTGATGTGATTAATAACTTCTCCTAAACCCTGGAGCAACTGATCCTGGTAACCTGGTTCTAGAACTTATTTTAAGCTGTTTCGAGTCCATCATCTAACAAATAATGATTTAATTCCTCTCCTTATAGTAGTAACTATATTTTCCACACTATAAAACAACATTTTTCACGCACTAAATTTTCATTTGATGGATTAACATTAAGTGAATATTTATTTAGAACATTTTGAAATGAAAACATAAACATTTATTTTGAGACAAATGGAATCTGTAATAGGAGAAGCGACTCAACGTGACAAAAAGAACAACCGACTACTATATAGAATGTTTTGTTAAATAGTAAAAGTTAACGTGACAATAAGTACAACCAATATATAGATCAGGGGTTGTTTTATAAGTTAAAATCAAACAAATAATCTTATATATATATATTAATGTAAGGATAAGGAACCTTTAAAGTTCATTTGAACTTTAGAGGTAAAGTTCCCTCACAAGAATAAAGAAAACCGGGTCTCGCAGTAGGCCTCGGTATTATCTATGTGAGAGAACTTTACCTCTAAAGTTCAAATTTCCTTAATGTAAAGTAAAATACAGATATTACAGTGGTGCACAGTTCACACAAATCTCTCACGCTCCCCCACACTCTTACAGCGGCGCGTGTCAATCACTCGTCATCTATCACAAAAACTGCAGTTTTGTAGTTCAGGTACTATTTAAATGAGTTCTTTAAATAAATTTTATATTACAACGTGGTTATTTTGTTTTTTACAGTCATTTTCTTAAAATAAGTGCTTGTTTTTTCTTTTTAACCCTAAGTTAGGATTTTATGTGTTGATGACGTGTATCTTGAAATAAATGTTGTGTGATAAATGTGGCTAACATTGAATATGATATTGATAAATGGGACTATTCTGGGGGTGTTTGTTTAAGCTTATGTAGTGGGCTTATGTGGTTTTTGACTTATGTTATTTAAAAACCTTTTGGCTTATATAAGTTTATTACGACATTATATATTGGTAGAAATATTACATTACGATATTTAATCTATACATTCTCTTCATGTTTAGGTGATGACAAACATGTAACTTATAAC
>BQNB010047322.1:0-43191 GCA_026074375.1 Tanacetum coccineum | reverse complement strand
GTGTAGATGTATAATTGGTAATGTATAGGTTGTAGTTAGTTTATTTTATGTACAATATGACTAACAATGTTAATATGAGTAAAGTTTTATAAAACTTTAGGTATTGGGTATAATAATAGGTATTTGTTGAAGCGTAGAAAAGTTTTGGTGGTTCCGGGTATGCCTAAACGTATTTTATCGCGAAACATAAACACTTTACGCAACCAATAAAAATAAAATGTGCAAAGATAATAATTATGCTTCAAATAATTATCTAACACTTGCTTGATGTAAACATTTAATTGTTTGATGCCCGTTTACATTGAATGATAATTTTTAGCTTACGCGATTTAACTTAACGATTTCAATTTAAAAGCAAACGCGTACAATACTAAAAATAAATAGTAAATTTATTGACTACGTACAATGAACCTAAAACACGGGGTGTTATTGTCTTCCCCCGTTAAAGGAGCCTTGTCCTCAAGGCTTAAGATGCGGCACTTGACGACAATGCGGTCTTCGTGAAGAGGTGTGGATATTTCTTCCTGAATTGATCTTCATGTTCTCATGTAAACTTAGGACCTCTCCTAGAGTTCTATCGAACCTTGACAATTAGAATGCGGCTTCATTTCAATTGTTTAACTTCTCGATCCATGATCTCTATTGGTTCTTCAACAAAATGAAGCTTGTCGTCAATATGGAGTCCATCCAACGAAACAGCTAATGGTTCGTCGGCATAGCACTTCTTCAAGTTGGATACATGAAACGTATTGTGAACCCTGGTCAGCTCTTGAGGAAGTTCAAGCTTGTAAGCAATGGCTCTAACCTTTTCCAACACTTTGAAAGGTCCAACATATTTGGGGTTTGGCTTCTCCGGTTTGCCAAAATGCACTACTCCTTTCCAAGGCGAAACCTTGAGCATAACTCTATCTCCAACTTGAAATTCCATCGGCTTACACTTTAAATCAGCGTAACTCTTTTGTCGATCACGAGCGGCTTGAATTCTTTGCTTGATCTGAATGATCTTCTCGGTCGTCTCTTGGACTATTTTGGGACCAGTGAGTTGAACTTCTCTAACCTCGGTCCAACAAACAGGTGAACGACACTTTCGACCATAAAGTGCTTCAAACAGTGCAGCCTTAATGCTAGCGTGATAGCTATTATTATATGAAAACTCGACTAACGGCAAATGGTTAACCCAACCCTTTCCAAAGTAGATCACACAAGCACGGAGCATATCCTCAAAAGTTTGAATATTCCTCTCGCTTTGCGCGTCAGTTTGTGGATGATATGTAGTACTCATATCTAAATTCGTACCCAAAGCCTTCTGAAGTGACCTCCAGAAATTTAACTCAAACCTAGGGTCGCGATCACAAATGATTGAGACAGGTATCCTATGCCTCGTGACCACCTCTTTTAGGTACATCCTTGCCAATTTTTCCATGGGATCAGTTTCCCTCATTGGTACAAAGATGGCAGATTTAGTAAGTCAGTCAACAATCACCCAAATGGTGTCATAACCTTGTGACGACTTAGGAAGCTTCGTGACAAAATGCATCGTGATATTATCCCACTTCTATTGAGGTATCTCTAGTTGCACCAACAAACCCGATGGCCTTTGGTGTTTAGCCTTGACCTTAGCACAAGTCAAATATTTGCTAACATAGGTGGCGATGTCGGCCTTTATATTGGGCAACCAATATAGCTTATTCATGTCTCGATACATCTTGTCAGAACCCGGATGGATAGAATATTTTGATTTGTGGGACTCGTGCATGATCACAGTCCTCAAATTGCCATAACAGGGTAACCAAATCCCGCCATTTAAGCATAGAGTTCCATCCGTACGGGGTTCCAACTTTTCCATTCTAAGTTTCTCTGGATCCTTAGAATTTTCAATCAACATACCTCCAACATCTTCGTTCTTGATGTTCTCTGGTTTTCGTGCTTCAGTCTGAGCATTCAATATTTGCTTAGGAAGGTCCAAACCAATAGTCATGACTAAGGCTCGAACTCTTAATGGCTTTATTTGCTCTTTCCTGCTCAGAGCATCAGCAACAACATTTTCCTTTCCCGGGTGATAACGAATCTCACAATCGTAATCACTGAGCAATTCTACCAACGACGTTGCCTCATGTTCAACTCTTTTTGATTAATAATGTATTGTAAACTCTTATGATCATTAAACACCGTACACATGGTCCCATACAGATAGTGCCTCCAAATTTTGAGAGCGAACACTACTGCTCCAAGTTCCAAATCATGAGTCGTATAGTTCTTCTCATGAATTTTCAATTGGTGTGATGCATAAGCAATCACCTTTTCCCTTTGCATCAACACAACGCCCAAACCTTTGATTGAAGCATTGCAGTATGCGATAAAATCTTTGCCTCCTTCAGGTAAAGCCAGAATTGGTGCACTACACAACTTCTGCTTCAACAGTTGAAACACTTCTTCTTGTTTGTCGCCCCAAACGAACTTGACCTTCTTCTGAGTAAGCTTGGTCATTGGCTTAGCGATCTTCGAAAATCCTTCGATGAATCTTCAGTAATACCCAGCAAGACATAAAAATTAATGAATCTCCGTTGGCGTTTTAGGAGATGTCCAATCTTTTATGGATTCGATCTTGGCGGGATCCACGTGAATGCCTTGACTATCAATCACGTGGCCGAGAAATTATACCTTGGGAAGCCAAAATTCACATTTAGAGTATTTAGCATACAACTCCTCTTTCTTAAGCAATTCTAGAATTGCCTTAAGATGTTCTTCGTGTTCCTTCTTGTTCTTGGAGTAGATAAGGATATCGTTAATAAAGACAATCACAAATTTATCAAAAAATGGCTTGCACACGCGGTTCATGAGATCCATAAATACCGCCGATGCGTTCGTCAAGCCAAATGGCATAACTTGGAACTCATAATGACCATATCGAGTTCTGAATGCCATCTTCAGAATATCTTCTTCCCGTACTCGGAGCTGGTGATAACCTGATCGTAAGTCTATCTTTAAATAAACACTGGATCCTTGTAGTTGATCAAATAAATCGTCGATCCTTGGGAGTGGATAACGATTCTTCACCGTTAGCTTGTTCAGCTCTCGGTAGTCGATGCACATTCGAAACGATCCATCCTTATTTTTGACAAACAAGACTGGAGCTCCCCAGGGTGAGGAACTGGGTCTTATGAAGCCCTTGTCAGAAAGTTCTTGGAGTTGGTCCAATAATTCCTTCATTTTGGACGGCTCCAACCGATAAGGTGCCCATGCTACAAATGCAGCACCAGGTATCAAATCAATTTGGAATTCCACTTGTCGAGTCGGTGGAAGACCTGGCAAGTCTTCAGGAAATACTTCAGGAAAATTTTGAACGATCGGTACGTCCTCAAGTTGCTTCCTCTCTGACTTGTCTTCAGTCTTCTTTGTGGTGACATGTTCCAAAAAGATAGGACATCCTTTTAGCATGTACTTCAGCGTTTTAGTGCACGAGATGATGTTCAAACGAGTCTCGTTTCCTTGGTCGCTTCTGTCACAGCGAACAATCAACGTTTCATTTCCCCAGGGAATACAAACGATTTTCTCGGCACAAACAATGACGGCTTGGTACTTTGCCAACCAATCGATACCGATAATGACGTCGAGACTACCAAGTTCTACGGGCATTAAGTCTATGTTGAATGGGTGATTTAATAAATTCAATGTACAACCCTGAATGATAGCATTTAACCTAATTATTCTCCCGTCGGCTAGTTCAACATCATAATAATGATCTAAGGTAGTTGGTGTGATATCAATTTAGGAGCTAAATGCAGTAGACACAAAGCTTCTAACGACACCAGTATCAATTAAGATAGAAGCATAGCGGTTGTTTAGAAGGAGCGTACCCGTCATGACGTTGGAGTCTGGGTTTGTCCCTACACGCCCTACCGCATACACCTTCGCTGGAGCATTGCCATTTCCATCTTGGTTACCACGGTTGTTGTTTTTTAGCTTTGCACAATCCCTCTTGTAATATCCCCGGGCTCCACATTTATAGCAAGTAAGCTTTTGACCTGCCCTAGTGCCCCTTTGGTTGTTAGCAGTGTTAGCATTGGCAGTACTCCTACAGTCGCGAGCCAGATGGCCAAATCGGTTGCACTTGTGGCATTTGGGAGCACATGGACCATCGTGGTGATAGTTGCATTTAGCGCATAGGGGTTTAGATCCCCCATATGGCTTCTTCTCACCAGATCTTGTAGTGTAGGCCCGACCAGTGTTCTGCCTCTTGTTTTGTTGTTGTTGTTGTTGGTTATCATTTTGCTTTATTTTGTTCTCTGTCTGACGTTCAGCAAAAGTACGGATTTTCTTATCCATCAGTTCAGTTGCTATTTCAATCGCCTCTTTCATTGTCTTAGGCTTTAATGCTACTACACTTTCGTAGATCATGTCGGGTAAACCACCGACATATCTCTCAATCTTGTCAGACTCCTCAGGAAACATTCTAACACACAACAATTCCAGTTCCTGAAAACATTGGTTGTACCCTATCACGTCGGTACCTTTTACTTTCAAATTCTACAACTCAGCCTCCAGTTTCTTAATCTCGACCCTCGAGTAGTACTTGTCAGTCATCTTCTTTTTCAGGTATGTCCAAGTTATTGCATACGCAACATCATGACCAACAGTCCTAACGTGGGAGTTCCACCACGTTAGAGCACCTATAAGAAAGGTACAAGTGGAAAACCTGATTTGGTTCTCCACCGAGCAGTTGCTTATACTGAACACAGTTTCCATTTTCTCAAACCATTGAATCAATTCGACAAATCCTTCCGTGCCCTTGAAATTCAGAGGTTGGCACTTCATGAAGTCTGGGTAAGTGCACTCTCCAGCAACTCGTTCTATTCTTCTAACACCTGTTCTCAAATTATGGCTGTCATCGCCATTCGTGTTTTGGTCAGCATCACGTGCTGCCAAAGCATTAGTAACACATTGGTGTCACAGAAGTAGTGGCAGTGGTATCAGCGGGGTTGGCTCTAGTGGTTCTCTTTGGTACCATTTTCTTCAATCACAAGAAAATATAATACCCGTTGGATTTCGTAAAATCATAACCATGACATGACATATACACAATAAGTAAAATGAGATCACAACACACAGTGAAATATAAACTAAATTGAAATTAACAATGGTGTAACTAAATCGACATTCATTCATAATAAATTCGATTACAGACATGACATAATACCACCATTCCATATATAATCTAGAAACATACATGACCTGATTCGGTTACAAAATGATCACTACGATTAGGTTACAAAAGGAAATATAAACAACCTAAAGCCTTACTAGCCGGGAGTTAACCCGTAATACTTAGTAGGCTAATACAATATAGCTACAACATAACCAAATCTACGAACTGCTACCGGCCTCCTCCGGTATCTCTGGCTGTGCTGGACCGCTAGCGGGTCCCAACTGTCCCTGCAGTGCTGTCACCTGTGTCTGCAGTGTACTCATCAGTCTCAGTGTCTCCACAAGCTGTGCCTGCCGAGCGCGGTCTGCTGCTCGCAAGGCTGCAATCTCTGACTGCTGTGCTACCACCTGAGTACGCAATGCCATAACCTCGGAACGTGCAAGGTCACTAGCATCCATAGACCGTCCCCAGGCCTCACGGGAAAGTCTGGCCTCTCTCTCCATGAGTAAAGCAGTGTGAGCATGAGCACGTCTATCTCTCTGTAGTAAGTTGAGCCGACCGCTCATCAATGACCTCTCATCCTGTGCCTCACCCAGTCTCACATAAATCTCATATGTGTCCTGTCTGACAGTAGTAACAAAGTTGGTCATCCTCCGACCTAACTCTGTCTCATCAGTCGCCGGTGCCCCTGGCATGTCCTCAAGCATCTCATCCCAAGTATTTGTAATCCCATAACCAACCTCTCTCTCTGGATCTCGCCTAATCTCCCTATCTAAAGTGGCAATGAAACCATAGTCTGGCCTAAAACCTCCAGTCGGTCTAGTAGCAGGAGCAGACGAGCTCTCTCCGACCTCGTACCTAGGACCAAAAGCAAAACATAACCTCTTCCGAGGTGGTAAGCAAACCTCAGGCCTGTCCGCTCCATGGTCAGTAGAGGGTAGCAGTAAAGATGGTGATGAAGTCGATAAGGGTATAGGTAAGATAGGTGGTGTCCCTGATGGTGGTACATCTGATCTGGTTTAGGAGAGTATGATGGGTGGTGGTAATGGTAGTGAATAGGAAGTAGATGGTGCCTTGGCTCTCAACCAGATCATAGTAGCTCGATATCCTAATGGATAAGTAGGACTAACAGGTGGTGGTGGTGATACTGGTAGTAGTGGTGAAGGAATCTGAGGTAGTGGTGATGACCATGGGGAAAGTGGTGATGAAGGTGGAGTAGGTATAGCAAGAAGTCTGGCAACCTTTGTATCTTAAGGAAGTGATACGGGTGTCTAAGGTCGGATGGATATCCTAGCTGTAACACGATGTACAAGTGGGGGACAGAGTCGGCCGGAGCTGGGTGCTCCTCCTCCTCCTCATCGTCGTCGTCCTCCTCCTTATCATCAGTCTCGTCACCGAAGGGCTCCTCATACTCTTCATCATCATCATCTCTATCGGTAGGATAATCAGTTGGATCCTCTTCAGGATCCTCATCATCATCCTCCTCTAGATCCTCCTCGGATCGGACTTAGGAACATAGCCTGGTGAATCAGTAGTGGGTGAGACAGTAGCAGGCAGTGGCTGCTCCTCAGCTTGGAGTACATCATCCTCTAGTATCATAAACTCCGGGTATACTGGCTCAGGAACAAACTCTAGCAGAGGTGGTTACTCAGGACCCGACACATAATTAGGAGATGGCGGGGCTTGAAAAGCGGCTACCACATATGCATACAGATCCTTTGGCATCACTGGTGGTCTATCGACTCCCGGAGATCCGATGTCTGACAAACCTCTAAATGGATTGGATACCGCCGTGTAGGTGACTGTGGAATCCTCTGAATCCGACATGACTATATCTGAAAATCAAAAGTAGCTTATATAAGTATTTAATATAAGACTCTTATAGTAATATACATTTATATCATAACATGTATATCAATCATGAATGCATCTAGTCTAATCAACTAATGCAACAACTAGTGTATGTATGTCCCGTGAAAATCCATTTGTATGAATGCAATGTTTAAAAACGGTTATAGTCCAGCAAAAACATTTGACATGGTTCTCTATAACCTTGGCTCTTGATACCAATCTGTAACACCCCTAAAATGAATCGCAACGGAATATGGGTCTGAGGGTGGTACTTCATAGATCAATAACACAAGATATATATAAGAACGACCCAAAAGTCGTTTAAAAACCGATACATTAGATTTAGCAAAGTATTTGTTACAAAAAGCCCGAAGCTTCACTAGTTCAAAATACAAATTACAAGATTCTAGTCCATAACAAGTGTTCCCCAAAATGTAATGCAACCAAATCTTTAATGCATGACTTCCAAAATAACGACCACCAATGTATCCCATGTCTTGTACCTTACTGGTCTCCTGAGAAAACATTGCTTAAAACGTCAACATATTGTTGAGTGAATTCATAGGTTTATAAAATGTATAATATAGGACCGCAAGATTTCCCCATGATAATGCAACAGATGCAAACATCATAAAATGTGATTACGTTTCCCTAAGCTCATGACACTGAAGCTCGACATGTATGAATTGCAATATAAATTGCCAACATTGCCCGTGATGATGTTCTAACCAGCAACATCCTATGTCCGACATGGTATACGTTCGTTGTACGGTAAACCGGCATAGTGAGTATGACTCACCCGAACGGGGATGTCAATCCCAAATAGATCTATTTATAACATTCGCGCTCACAACATTAATTGACAGTTCATGATAATGGGCTCAGAGGGTTATCGCTACTTAGGCAAACACGTAATCGTAATGTAAAATGTCCTCTTGCGTCCAATTGTAAAACATGCATATGTTTCTCACCCCAAAACTTGTAAATCATTATAAAAGTAAAACGTGGGGCTATGAACTCACCTCGAGTAAATGAATATAAAGTATATCACAGAAAATGCGTCAGATAAACGCCGAATGCAACCTAATTAATTATAGGTCGTATAAGTACTAAGAACTTTGATTAACTAATACCATATACAATTCTATATAGCTACATCACCATCTAATTGCGTTTATGAAATCATATTTATAAAGTTAAAACGTTTATAAATATTTCATTAGTAAAAACGACGTAATTTTCCCGTTTTAAGTCCGTTTGGTATGTTTCTTACGTCCACGCTTTCGTATTAAGACGATGTATCAAAATATTACATTTTCAATATTTGAGTCCTCTGGTGAACAGTGGTTTTTACTGTTCATATACTTTATAAAATTATTTTTATAAAATTTGTCGTCGTAAACTCGTAAATGTCGTATTTTATTTGTTTCAACCCCGTTTTTAGTGATTCTTTCGAGTACGTCTTCGTAATTAAAAGTTCTATCAAATTAATGATGTTTTAAAAATATATATATCTGATGTGAACAGTAATGTTTATAAAATTATTTTTATAAAAGTATTTATTATCGTAAACTTGCGTAATTCATAACTCCTTTGTTATTGATCCTAAAATTACAATTATTAATGTTTTGGAATCCTAAAAATATGTATTATATGAGAAAAATAATCATTTGTATATATCAGAGGTGAATCTTAAAGAGTTTTTATAAAATTTCTTTTATAAACGCGTTTATTATCGCGTAACTTGTAAATTACGTATCTACTTTGTTATAAATTGGGTTTTTGAGTTTCTTACCTTTTTAGAATCCTCATGACATGTAGTATTTTATAAAAATATAAAATAAATTGGTTATATTTCGAATTCTAACAGAATGTTTTGGTCCTTTTTGTAAAAATATGTTTAAACCTTGAATTTATAACTTTTAGTTTAGTACACTTGTTACAAATCTATTACAACACTTAATATCACATGTCTTACCTACTTTGGGTCCCTAGTCCATTATTAGTCCAAAGATTATCCAAGAATCACAAGATCCATAAGTTTACATACTCATTTGTTCATAAACTTTTATATATACACTTTTTAGGTAACTTGTTTATATAAGCTTTTACATAAACCATACTTATACAATACTCATATGTCCATTATAACATGTTCTTAACAACAATATAGCACATGACAAAGTATATCATACCATGATCATAAGTAAAAATTCCATTTTTCATGTAAAAAGATCCTTAGATGGTGAATAACTATACAAACATTATATATGCATAAAATCACAAATGTAATGAGATTAAGGTTTTTAGGTAACCTTAATATGAAGTGGGATGATAAACAATATGATCTAAACCCTTGTTTGGCTAACAAACCCAAGCTTTCAACACTTGAAAACCCTAAATCCAAGTGAAACCCTAATCTTGAACCTTCTTGCTTTAACCCTTGTAAACTCCAAACCAACCCTTCTAAACACCTTAGGATATCTTAGAAATGATGTAGGAATACTTGTAAATGTTGTAAATGAAATTGTGTGAATTGTTTGTGTGTATTTGGGTTTGGCCGTAGGTTTTAAGGGACAGGGAGGGAGTATTTGTGTGTTTTCACCTTAAGAAATGAGTTGTGTGTTTGTTCTCTTCTAGCATAAGACTTATATACATCTTTGACTAGTCATTTACTACTTGTATAAGTCTTAAGACTTGTAGAAACAAGATGAGGGAATTACAGAGAAAAGGTGGTCAAAAATACTAGTCATAAACATAAGACTTAATGAGGTGCATTTGTACAAGTCCTAGTTGATCATTTGTGAGCTCTTGGTCCCCTTGGGATCACATTCTACCGGAAATTTTAGGGGAGGGAGGTGCTAGTTGGTGATTTTTGGTATTTAACAAAATATATTGCATTTCTTGAAGTTTAAATGTATAAGGTTAAAGTGTAGATGTATAATTGGTAATGTATAGGTTGTAGTTAGTTTATTTTATGTAAAATATGACTAACAATGTTAATATGAGTAAAGTGTTATAAAACTTTAGGTATTGGGTATAATAATGGGTATTTATTGAAGCGTAGAAAAGTTTTGGTGGTTCCGGGTACGCCTAAACGTATTTTATCGCGAAACATAAACACTTTACGCAACCAATAAAAATAAAATGTGCAAAGATAATAATTATGCTCCAAATAATTATCTAACAATTGCTTGATGTAAACATTTAATTGCTTGATGCCCGTTTACATTGAATGATAATTTTTAGCTTACGCGATTTAACTTAACGATTTCAATTTAAAAGCAAACGCGTACAATACTAAAAATAAATAGTGTATTTATTGATGACGTACAATGACCCTAAAACGCAGGGTGTTATAAACAATCTTATTATGTTGAGAGGTCATTGTCTTCTCCAAATCAAGAACCCTGTTTTGTAAAGTGGTGCATAGTGCCATCAATTCCTCAAGTTTAAGTCTATCCTTATCACTTTGAAGTGTGTTACCTCTTGCGAGCAGTGAATCATTAGAATATTTAGATACACTCTCAAACCTAGTTTGAGCAGTAGTATCCCCCATGGTTTCTTGGCACCAGGGAGCACCTCCTGAAGTAATTCCTAGGGAACTAGATTCATTAGGTGTTGCCTTGGATCGGGTCTTAGTTATGTTACCGCTGTCCTGCTCTTCTTCTAAGCTAGAAGCAGTAGTGGTAGCCCTCACCAAACTGTCACCCAACTCCTTATGGACAGCCACATCTGTAACATTTTCCATAGGATCACTAGACTGAGGTACCTGAGTATCCTTTCTAGGATTCCTAGGTTTTTGTGTCTTTTGAGGTTGAGTTGATGATTGAATAATGATGGGTGTGTGATGGGGGATCAGTTGGATTTGCTGAACCTTCACCCAATTTTGATTAGTTTTGTACCACCATTGTTGGAAATAAAGGTGTTACTCTACCAAAAAACCTTTTCCTACCCTTCTCATATTTGCAAAAATCTTTTTAGTGTGAGAGGGTGCAACATAAATTTTCTTATGAGTTGACAGATCATCAAGTTGTTGTTCCAAAAACACTTGTACAAACCTTGGATACATCAAATATTTTCCAGACAAATTATCCAAGTTTCTAATCATACTTTCAAAAATGTATTTGAAAAGTTAAACTTCTGATTTATAGCCAAACAGATAATTGCAGATACCATAGTACTACTAAACTCATACCATGCAGTAGTCTTTGAACTTAGACATTGTAAAATAGTATGAATCAGAAATTTCTATTGTGGGGAAAAGAATGGTTTATAAGGATTCCAAAAAGGTAAGAAACTTGAAAAACCAATTTATAACGAAGGAGATACGTAATTTACAAGTTACGCGATAATAAACGCGTTTATAAAAGAATTTTTATAAAAACTCTTTAAGATTCACCTCTGATATATACAAATGATTATTTTTCTCAGATAATACATATTTTTAGGATTCCATAACATTAATAATCGTAATTTTAGGATCAATAACGAAGAAGTTATGAATTACGCAAGTTTACGATAATAAATACTTTTATAAAAATAATTTATAAAAGTTACTGTTCACATCAGATATATATATATTATGAAAACATCATTAATTTTATAGAACTTTTAATTACGAATACGTACTCGAAAGAATCACTAAAAACGAGGTTGAAACGAATAAAATACGACATTTACGAGTTTACGACGACAAATTTTATAAAAATAATTTTATAAAGTATATGAACAGTAAAAATCACTGTTCACCAGAGGACTCAAATATTTAAAATGTAATATTTTGATACATCGTCTTAATACGAAAGCGTGGACGTAAGAAACATACCAAACGGACTTAAAACGGGAAAATTACGTCGTTTTTACTAATGAAATATTTATAAACGTTTTAACTTTATAAATATGATTTCATAAACGCAATTAGATGGTGATGTAGCTATATAGAATTGTATATGGTATTAGTTAATCAAAGTGCTTAGTACTTATACGACCTATAATTAATTAGGTTGCATTCGGCGTTTATCTGACGCATTTTCTGTGATATACTTGATATTCATTTACTCGAGGTGAGTTCATAGCCCCACGTTTTACTTTTATAATGATTTACAAGTTTTGGGGTGAGAAACATATGCATGTTTTACAATTGGACGCAAGTGGACATTTTACATTACGATTACGTGTTTGCCTAAGTAGCGATAACCCTCTGAGCCCATTATCATGAACTGTCAATTACTGTTGTGAGCGCGAATGTTATAAATAGATCTATTTGGGATTGACATCCCCGTTCGGGTGAGTCATACTCACTATGCCGGTTTGCCGGACAACGAACGTATACCATGTCGGACATAGGATGTTGCGGGTTAGAACATCATCACGGGCAATGTTGGCAATTTATAATACATTGGTGGTCGTTATTTTGGATGTCGCGCATTAAAGATTTGGTTGCATTACATTTTGGAGATATATCTGTTATGGACTAAAATCTTTGTATTTTGAACAATGAACAAGTGAAGCTTCGGGCTTTTTTAACAAATACTTTGATAAATCTAATGTATCGGTTTTAAATGACTTTTTGGTCGTTCTTATATATATCTTATGTTATTAATCTATGAAGTACCATTATTTTGGAAGTCATGCATTAAAGATTTGGTTGCATTACATTTTGGGGAACACTTGTTATGGACTAGAATCTTGTAATTTGTATTTTGAACTAGTGAAGCTTCGGGCTTTTTGTAACAAACACTTTGCTAAATCCAATGTATCGGTTTTTAAACAACTTTTGGGTCGTTCTTATATATATCTTGTGTTATTGATCTATGAAGTACCACCCTCAGACCCATATTCCGCTGCGATCCATTTTGGGGGTGTTACATTGTTAGTTTGAAAAGGAGGGTCAAGAAGCTTGTGAAGAAAAGAAGTTTAAGAACTCATAAGCTGAAGAGACTATACAAAGTTGGTTTGACAGCTCTGGTGATGAAGAAGATTTGGGTGAGGATGCATCCAAACAGGGGAGGAGGATGAATGCTATTGATGCAGATGAATAAATTACCTTAGTTAGTGTTCAAGATGATGCTAAAAAAGAGATGTTTGATGTGGATGCTTTAAATGGTGAAGAGGTGTTTGTTGTAGGGCAAAATGAAAATGTTGTTGAAGAAGTAGTTGATGCTGCTCAAGTTAGTACTGCTGCAACAACTGTTACAATAACTACTGAAGAAATTACTTTGGCTCAAGCACTTGAAGCATTAAAAACTTCAAAACCCAAGGTAAAAGGGATTGTTTTTCAAGAGCCAAGTAAATCTACAACAACAACAATTTCTTCACAACAATCACATGACAAGGGTAAAGGAATAATGATAGAAGAACCTGTGAAGCCTATGAAGAAGAAAGATCAAATCAGTTTTGATGAAGAAGTTGCTTTAAAGTTACAAGCTAAATTTGATGAAGAAGAAAGACTTGCAAGAGAGAAAGCTGAAAAAGAAAAAGAAGCCAATATTGCCTTGATTGAATAATGGGATGATATTCAAGCAAAGATTGATGTTGATTATTAATTGGCTGAAAGATTGCAAGCACAAGAACAAGAAGAGTTGTCTATTGAAGAAAAGGCTACATTATTTCAACAACTCTTAGAGAAAAAAAGAAAGCATTTTGCAGCTAAAAGAGCAGAAGAGAAAAGAAACAAACCACCAATAAAAGCTCAAAAGAAAAAGATAATGTGTACTTACCTAAAGAACATAGAAGGATACAAGCTTAATGATTTGAAGTTAAAAGATTTTGATTCTATCCAAGAGATGTTTGACAGAGCTTTCAAAAGGGTAAATACATTTGAAGACTTTAGAACAGAGCTGGTGGAAGGCAAAGAAAAGAGAGCAGGAGCAGAGCTGGTATAAGAGAGTACAAAGAAGCAAAAGGTGGAAGATGACAAAGAAACAACAGAGACTAAAAAGTTAATGGAAATCATTCCAGATGAAGAAGAAGTAGCAATTAATGCTATACATTTGGTTGTTAAGTCTACAAGTATTGTTGACTAAAAGATTCATAAAGAAGGAATAAAAAGCTATTATCAAATAATAAGAGCTGATGGAAAGTCTCAAATGTACATGAGTTTTAGTCATATGCTTAAAAGTTTTGACAGGGAAGATTTAGAAACTTTGTACAAGTTGGTAAAAGCTAAATATGGGGTGATTTGAAGACTATGTTTGAACCACATATAGAAGATAAAGTATGAAGGAATCAACAAGACTACAAAGTGTTAGAGTGGAAGCTGTATAACTCCTATAAAGTACATTCCTTGATGATGCAACATCTGCATATTTATATGTTGGTAGAGAAGAAGTATCCCCTTGCACCACTTACACTTTCAGTGATGTTGGAAAAGAACCTTATGATTGACTATGAAAGTAAAATGGCTTATCAGCTTTGTAAATTCATCATGAAACAGCTTAAGAAGTAAAGAAGTGTTTGGAAGCATCCTCCTGGTGTTGATGAAGCTTTAAATGAAGAAACTTGATGATTTTGAAGAAGAATATCAAGTTTAGGGGAGGATTGTTGGGATTAAAAGTCATTTTGATGTTGTTTGGATTATTGCTGCTCATGTTTGTGTTAATGTTGCTCAGCTGGAGTTAGTACTACTAAGAGACTTCAAAGAACATATGCTAGGTGTTTACTACTGCTATTACACAGTTAGTACTGCTAGTGAATATTAGTACTGCTGGTACAAAAGTTAATGCTGCTAGTAAAAGTTACTAATGCTAGTACAAGACTGCTTGAAGTTAAGGCTGCTGAAGAGTTACTACTGCTCAAGAAAATATTCTAAGTAGTTAGTACTAATAGTGTTAAGTTAGTACTGCTAGTGTAAGTTACTACTGTTTGTTAGTACTGCTTACTTGATATGTATTAGTTATTTATAGAAAAGATTTTATATACTTAGGAAAGTATTGTAAGCTGAGTAGGACTCCTTGGTGTATAAAAAGAGGTCCTAAGGCATAGAGATTGATACACCAGTACCAAACCAAAACCAAATCAATCTTAGTCGTATCTTTTATAGCTTCAAGGTCTTTGTAACCCTAATACTTTAAGAGTATTCGTATTGTTATCATTAATAATATTGGAGCTTGTTTGTTGAATTATATGTTCATTGAATTACTGTTTCATTGATAATTCTTCTTAATATTAAAGTTTAGATTCCGCATAATCTTTAATACATTCAAACAAAGCTTTTACTATAGTTGTGTTAGATTTATCTAATAAAACTAAACCTTAAACAAGCATAAGGAATTCGATCTATTAAAGTGGGATCAACACAAAATACCTCCTAAAATACCTGCAAATATCTCACTAACACTCAAAAATGAGATATTTTTTATTGTTTTGTAGTTTTTAAGTGAAATGCAGGTAAGTGACAAGAAACAAGGGAAAAAGGACTTAAAGTGTAAATTCTGAAGAATGTTATGGCGTAACACCAAAAATGGTTACGCCGTAACATAAATTAAGCAAGTACGAAGATCAAGGAAGACTTTACGGCGTAACACTATATCTAGTTACGCCGTAACCCTATATTTGGAAGGAAATCTCATCAAAGTTATAGTTACGACGTAACACCTTATCTAGTTATGCCGTAACCATGAAGATCCACAAATATGGTATGAAGATCACGTACATATGGAAATTATATGAAGGTTATGACGTAACACCATATCTGGTTACGCCGTAACAGCTGCTTAATTATGGAATGCTGTGTAAGTTGGTTATGGCGTAACACCTTTATTGGTTACGCCGTAACAGGTACGATAACTATAAATAGAGGCCTCATTCAAGCTATTCCGACATCACTTCCTCCACAGCCAATTAGAGAGGCGACAAAGGCTTCCAACCTTCAAAGAATTCCACCTGGAGTCCAAGGGAGATCACACTTTACTTACTTTTTATATTTAATCGTTCAAATTATGAATCCTGTAAGAATTATGAGTTTTCAATATATGATTTCTTCTATCTCTTACTGTGTTTCTATTACCATGAGCGGCTAAGCACTTAAAGTGCTGACCTAGTTATGAATTTACTTTTGTTATGAATGTTTCTTGTTAAATTATGGTTTCATTAGATATTCCTTGACTATCGTGTAACCCTGGGTTTTGGTAGTACGGGTGGTTTGGACCTAGCTTGCCCCACTAATAGATTACCTTGTCATGGTGGGATCCAATAGGTACTAGGGAGGATCACTAACTCTTTACCTGGTGTAGGAACTGACCGGTCACCGCACAAATCACTTGATACTTAAAAAGCACAAGAACTCTTTCAGAGGGGGTTAATAATCTTAATAGGTTATTAGATATGTTTTAGGAATAGTTGGGATTAATCACTGTAACCTGGATAACCTACCTCCTAAAAAATTTGGGACTGATTCGGAATCTCAGGAAGTATAGGATAGACTGTATATGTACATTCAAGTCTATCGACCTTAGAAACCAGTAATGAAACCATAGTTTGACATTGCACAAGAAATTGTCTTCATAACAATAGTAATGAAGTAATTAGGTTAGCATGTTTTCTCTCTTGCTATCTCCTATCCTTTTACTTTTCAGTTATTTATTTAATTGTTAATTATTTATTTCATATAAATTTAAAAAACCATTTTCAAAACATGGCATTTCAAATTAAAACTAATTACACCTTAGCTCTTGGGACGACCTCGTATTTACCAATCTATACTACCCATGATCGGGTTCTCTGCCTGTTAGTGCATCGTTAGGTAGATCGAGTTTTATAAATTTAAAACTTGATAAAAATATATTTTAAAAGAAAATACGCATCAATCCCTAATAATACGCTACTACTAGATACTAAGGATCAATACTAGAACAATCATGGAATAATCTTAGGATGATAGCCTAAGTGCCTCCCAGCACAAGCCTCGAGCCTAGAAATCCTCAAGCGATCATAAAATCAGAAAAGTCGAATCTGCCTCATCTCTCTACAAACACGCAACTCCCTACGCTGAAGTCGGGAAACTCTCTGACTCGCAACATCCAACGTGCCTCTAAGTCTCGTATTATCCCGCTCCAGCTCACTGATCCTCTCTAACAGAACAACACTCTGCTGACCCGTCGCTACAATCATGTGCCCTTGATCCCTCTGAATGCTCTCCATAACTTGAACTCAGTGAACTAGGATCTCTACAGTGTGATCATAAAATCTCTATACCATGTCTCCTAACGTCTCATAAGTACCCTCTATAGCTCTCTCCTCTTGAGCAGGCTCAAAGATATCCTTTGACATCGTAGGATGCATAACCCTCTCAACTCTAACCTCAACCGGGGCCCTCGCACTCGTCTCGACCTCCTTTTGAGCAACAGTCTCAACAACAATCCTAGCATCTATCCCCTCATCTTTAAGAGCATCTGAATATGCAATACACTCATCGATCTCTTCCTAAATCTCGGGGTCGATATCAGGCTTTGAGTAAGGCTCATCACTACCCCTAACAACAACGTCATCCCTCAAACTAGTCACTCTAGATACAGACGAGTCAGATCTCTCATCCGAACAATCCTCTAAATCCGCCGTAGAATCAGAACTCATAATCCTCTTAGGTGGTGGTAAAAGATCAGCACGTGCTGATGACAATGATCCAAGTATAGGTGAAGATATCGGTACAGACGTGGTAGGGGACCTACTCTTTTTACGAGAAGGACTCGCAAAAGAAGAATGAGATGGTCTCTCGTTAGTAGCAGAAGATGAATGAGGAATACTCGGTACTGATGAACATAACTGATGACTAGATCTCATACCTGATGGTAGTGCTGGTGATGGATGATCCGAAGATGAATGACCATATGAAGAATCAGATAGGTCATCTGAAGAAGAATCCGATGGCGTCTCTGATGATGAATCCGATGGTGAATCTCTCGATGAATCATTAGAAGTGAAGTAATCTGATGAAGAGTAGTCAACTGAGTGTCTCATAGTAAGACAGTGTGTAGGTAGCGGCCCAACCCTCTTCTTTGCAGTCATCATGTGTACCGGCCTATTAGGATGGTAGCGGTCGATCAAATATAAGGAATAGGCTGTCCGGGTGAAACAATGGTAACTCTTCTATGACGAACACCGAATGGTGCAGGTAGAATCTGACTGGTAGGTGGTGCAACCTCAACGGGTGGTATGTCATGAGTGGGTGATGGTGGTGTATTAGGTGTGTCATTGTCAGATGAGTCGGTGTGGATGAATGGAGATGTGTAGTGTGTAGTAGGAGCAGTAGGTGGTATCATGGATGTAATAGGTGAGATAGGTATCTCGGTGGGTATCAATGTAGTATCAACATGAGTAGTAGGTGAAGTCACAGTAGGTGTGGTGTCTGAGATAGTGGTAGGGATAGTTACAAACAAGTTAACTCGTCCAGCTGATGTCCCTACACTCTCCTCTGATGAATCCGATGAAACTAAGATAACGGAGATGGCCATGACCTGCACAAGCAATAGTTTATATAAATTTCCTTTATATCAACCGTGCATGATGCAGGAAAAATAAATGAATGAATAACCATCGAATACAGTGTCGCGAAATGAAATGCAATATAATTATAGTAATATCAATTATACTTAGTATTTAATTATATATTACATATACATATTACGTATATGTAAGATTACATAAAGCACATATAATCACGTAGAATCACATACTAGTTATAGACCAGACCTAGTTATACTACCTGGTTCTCTATAACCTTAGCTCTGGATACCAATCTATCACACCCCTAAATAGGGTCCCGTCAGAATAAGCGTCCGAGGGCGTAACTTTCATGCATATCTCAAGTACAAAGCATAAAGAATGACCTCTAAGGGTACGTTTTAAAAATAAACACCGTGCATACGTTCAAAATATTAATAAGTTTTAAATCGATCATTTCAAATGATTTGAGAGTTAAAAATGCGGAAGCTTAAATGAGTTTCAACAACGGTATTTAAAAACATAGATAAATTCTTGAAAACTGGTCCAAGCAAAAGACTTCACATAATTCAAGCAATGACATCCAAGCTAAGCACCTGAGAAAAACATGCTTAAAATGTCAACATAAAGTTGGCGAATTCATAGGTTTAGTTCAAATATTATCAGTGTGGACCACAAGATTTCAAAACGTATGTGACAGTTATAGGAGATACAACTTCACATAAAGATGCATTTACGTTGCACTAAGCTCATGACACTGAGGCTAATAATGGAAAGTAGCATGTACACTGCTATATAATGCTTTCCCTTACAGGTGTCCGACCAAAGACCACCTAACTAGTTTCGACATGATATACATCTGTTGGCCTGCACAGTCCGTCAAGAACCCGACCAGTAAGAATTACCAAAACCGGATGAGGATTATTAGTCCCAATAGATCTATTTATTCACTCGCGCTTACTTAACCAGCCAGTCGGTTAAAGGTAATTAACGGTTCATGATAATTCGGGCAATATTGGTCTAAACGCTGATTAGGCAACATGTTAACAGGGAAATCTCACGCATAGTACTTGTGTCCAGTTATAAAAGCAAGCAATGTTTCTCACCCCAAGTTATAAAACATTTATTCAAAACGAGTAAAGAGTGGGGCTATGAACTCACCTTAAGCGAGCAGTGGATAAAAAGAAATCAATCAAGTAAAGACGAATCACACGGTCATAGCGACAACCTAGCATATAGTTGTTGTTTAAGAAGGATGTATAATGAAATAACTCTTTGCGCAAAGACTGGTCATCCAAACATGAGTAGACAACGCGTATTATTTCAAAACATACTTTTTGAAATTATAAGTTTTTAACAAGTCTTGACACTTTAACGACTCGAAAATATTTCGTCTTTTAGTGTATTTCATCTTTTAGTGTATTTTGTTTTTTAGTGTATTTTATATTTTCGTGTATTTCATCTTTTGGTGTATTTCATCTTTTAGTGTATTTTGTCTTTTAGTATATTTTGTCTTTTAGTGCATTTTGTCTTTTAGTGTATTTTGTCTTTTTGTGTATTTTATCTTTTAATGTATTTCGTCTTTAATGACCCGACACACCAAAGTTTGACTCGATGACCGCAAATGTTGACCTAGACCTGATTCCTTACGTTTTTCTCCATTTTATTATTAGTTTGATGATAAAATATATTTCTCAACATATTTTCAATATTTATGAAATTTCGACATGGCCTTTCTTAAAATAACAACTTTCCCTTTTATATGACTCGACTCGTAAAATATCCGACAACTAACTAAATCACGTTACAATATTTATTAAGTTTACAAATGTGACGAATAAATTTTAGAACACTAAGTGTGAGCCACACATGGTTCGAACCATATGGACTCCAAAAAGATCAACCCGATCGATTTTTGACAACACCGCAATATCATAACAAATCCATCCTAAACCTAACCCCATCGACTTTCAATTCGCGCTTTCAACAAAACCAATATCTAACTTAATCCCTTCGCCAACAATATTTAATATCACTATATACGATAATCACAAATAAATGATATAGCCGTAATAACAACAATATATATATATCAAAACGCTCACAACAAACTTTTATAAACAAAAGTACAACTATTTTTCATGTTCTTCCATTTATCTTTAAAAGATTTAAAACTTGAGACTTGTGGTTTTATAGAAAAACATATAAACGATTTTTACAACGATCTGTTTTGTACACCTTGTTCGGAATGATCATAAGTATGTAAAAGTACAACTCATTTATAAAAAATAAGAGATGACTTACAAGAAAAGTGACTAGAAGATGATTAGAGACTAGAACAACCTAAATGCTATTTATAAACTACCTGAATATAATAAGAATCAACCTCGAACAATATATCTTCAATGGATTTGATCAAAGTTTGAAAAGTAAGAATTTGTATGTGTGTTTATGTTGGTTCGAACAAGAGAGAAGAGAAAGAAAGATATGTGTGTTTTTTATCTAGTAAGAGAAAGTAAGTGATGAATGAAGAATGAATAATGAACCTAGACCATGTATGTATATCATTTTAAATTTTTGCATCTAATACTTGTGGGGTGTGGGGGGTCTGATCAGTACAAGCAAAGGGGGGAAGGAAGGGGACCAAAATGATCTACAAATGGGAGTGAAGGAGAGGACTAGTCCTTTGCTAGCTTAAGGGAAACATGTTCCTTGATTCAAAATTCAAAATGAGCATCCTAAGTGTGTATGGTTTGTGGTATTCGGTTGCAAGCATAAGCCAAAGGGGGACCAATTTGGTCTCCAACATTCTAGGGATATATGCTAGAGTGGATTTAATTTCAAGGGTTCCATGCACAAGTATAAGTTACTAACTATATCTGGAACACGCAAATAATAAAAATGAATGACGACTTCACGTAAATTTATGAAATTTTAAATATCAAATAAAAATGAAAAAACGCGTCTACTGACGAAAGTCTACGAGGTCTGGATGCATGGATCACTTTCGGCAATGATTCTTAGTAAATAACGGAACAACTTCCCGGTTAAACGTAAAACTTAAACGAAACATTAAAAATTCAAATTACCTAACGGAAACGGCTAAAATATTAATTGGAAATTTACGGGGTGTCACATATGACTTGAACACACAAGACGCGAATTAATATAAATTATTTATTTGATTTGTTTGAAAAATTGGTTCTTAAAAACCAGATATTTGCCCTACACTTATTTTTTTGCAAAATTCCTTTGAATGAGATTAAGAAAAGGTTAAAAACAAAGCAAAGCATGATTACAAATAATAAAGAATTAAAACACACGACACACATAAAATTCAGAAATTAAAAAGATTGGGTTGCCTCCCAATAAGCGCTTTTGTTTATTAGAGAGTCTTTTAGCTAGACTCGGAGTCGCGATCGCTAGGAATCATGGAAATGATCTAAGTTAAGGATATCACTTGGTTTTTCTTTTGGTGAAAGTTTCCTAGTCGTTGGAATGAATTGGAATGCCCTATCAAACTTTTCCCCAATGGGGTTAATTAATTCAACCCTAATGTACGATGCACCATCCCCTTCCTTAGGAGGTTTATCCCAATCTATAGTGTTCTCAACTAAGTCTTTCGATTCCCACATATTCCCTTTTAAATTAATGGGTATGGCTCCTAAGAACTCCACCATTTTCCTAAATACTAAAACATCCTTAAATGGGTTAACTTCGACATCCCTAGATATGGACCATTCTCTGGGAAAATGGTTATCCTAAAAGTCTCTTTTTGCATAATATGTGGGTCGAGCACTTATTCCATCTTTGCTAGTTCATAGCTTAAATGATTCGCGTTTCCCTATGGTCGTCCAATAAGGCACATTATCTTCTCGAAAGTCAAGTTCCCTAACCCTGAATATTGACCTAGTTAGTCCTTCTCCTACCGCTATTTTAGCTTTCTTATAATCGATTACGACATTGGCAGTTGCTAAAAATCCTCTTCCTACTAATAAAGGGGCGGTTAGGTTCCTCTTTTCCATCTCTACTACGTGGAAAATCTCAAATAGCTTGTGTTTTCAAACATGAACTTCAACCATTCTTCACAATTCCTTACTCTGGGGTTTGACTTAGTTCCATCTGCTAATCCTAGGGCATCATCGGTTTCTTCTAATAGTCCTATAATATAATAACATGCTCAAATCAGCCCCAAAGTTTCAGAAATTACAAAACACCCCCTTATACTTTTAAAACACAATCGGGTAACCAATAAATGCACAAAACCCTAATTAAAATTTCCCCCAATAATTACATAATTTTTATACATTCATTAGCATGTATTGGACCTGGGAAAAATATAAAAACCCTAACCCTAATTCGTTTTTCAATTATTTCTTCCTTTTTCTCTTTATTTCACAATTCGGCAAAACCATTAAATCCCAAATAATTATTTCGAGTTCCTCTAAAAATTATTTAGCATTTTATCTGACTTATACATGATATATACAAGCTGAGAAAAATATAAAATCGTTGGTAATAATTATTTAAATGCCGATTTCATTTCTTGCTAAAAATTAGGGTTTAGAACATGATTAACCTAAATCGACCCCTAGATCATGCATAATAATTTTTCTCATGAACATACTGAATTAACATGATGAAACTTGAGTTATAAAAATACCTTTGACAATTGTTGATGATTTTATGAATTTATGAAGGATTTTCGAGTCAATTGAGTACCATAAATCAAACCACACCTTAACCCAATGAACCAGCAATTTTCCTAGCTTCCCTTGATCTCCAAGAACCCTAGAAAAATTGTTCCTTGCTGGAGAAAATTTTGGATACCTCCTCTTTTGATTTTTCTTTGTGCCGATTTAGTGTTTTTAGGGTTTTGCAAAATAAAATTGATAAGATAAATATAGGAGACCTATATTCTAATAAGTGGCCGAAATTTTTGATGTTTTAAAAAATAGAAATCAGATTTTATAGATTATCAAATTTATTTTGCTATTATCTTTACTTATTTACTTTAATTATTAATTATAATACATATATAATTAATGTAATAAATTGGCATACATAATATATATACATAAGTATTTATTTTTCTTGTATAACATAATGTATTTTATTCTTACATAAATTTCATAATTGTTACTGGTTGCATTTTCATAATTTATAGCATTAAAATTTAAGCTTTTATGCATTTTTCTTTCATTAGGGGCATTTTGGTCATTTTACTCTTATGGAGATTTTTAGGTTTTACAGCCTTGACCGGTTTAGCAGAATCTCTTGGATCACTCTAACTTTCATTTTCATAGAGGGTGAGGTCCTCTAATAATGCCCATGATTTTTCGTCGCTTTTGTCATGTAGCTTGCCACTGGCCGCTTGATCGATGGTTCGCCTTGTGATTGGATTTACATGGTCATAGAAAATTTGGATTATGAGCCAAAAGTCTATGCCATGATGAGGGACTTTTTGGAGTAAGTCCTTGAAATGAGTTCATGCTTCAGAGAGAGATTTACCTTGGTGTTGTTGGAACATCAAGATGTCATTGCGGAGTTTAAAAGTCCTTCCTAGTGGAAAGAATTGAGCAAGGAAATGGTTAGTAAGATCCTCACAAGTGGAGATGGATCATGCAGGGAGACATTCAAGCCAATTGCTAACTTAATCTTAAAGGGAAAATTGAAATAAATGCAGGCGCGTTCTTTCCTTATTACCAACATTAAGGTTAAGAGAGTCCACAATCTTTAAGAAATACTTAAGATGTTGATTTGGATCTTCAGACCGAAGTACGTAGAATGAGCATCCGTTTCACACCAACCGGAAGGTGTCAGATCAAAGAGGCACCACATTGTTCCCATCGGGGAGTTTAATGGTGTTTCGATAGCCCTCATGGATAGGTCGAGAATAATCTCCTAAGGTACGGCGTAAAATTTTGTCTCCCATTAAGGACAACGAAAGGATTTACGAACAAAAACACAAAGAAAAGATAGACTACAAGAAAGCTAATAATACGAAAATAAAAATCTCACTCGAAAGGATTCAAGTGAGTAGATATAGGCTAAATAAACTTTGGAACCTACGCTATTCCTCGGCAACGACGCCAAAAACTTTGATGAGGTTGTAAATCCCACTTCAGTTTTACAACTCCCTAGGCAGTGCACCTAACCGTTGTAGTGTAGTATAGGCAAGACACGAGGGTTGTTATCGTTCTTTAGGGGAATAGCACTGTGAAGGTCGAAACTAAATATAACTAAGATCTAGAAGATTGAAAAAAGAATATTTTTGTATTTTTATAATTAATAAAAACAAGTAAAATCTGAGGTATGAAGGTGGTTTGATTAGTACTAATAATTAACTAATTAAACTAAATAAGGAGAAGAGAATTTGTATAATAGGGGAGTAGTGTTTGCTCAATCATGCATGGTCTTTGGTATGCTTTTCCTAACTCTATTACCTTATCACACTTGCAATGTATGCGTAAGTATTTCCGAGAAGCATGACGAATTACACGAAAACGCTGTCTACGTGATATCATGCTAGGGTAACACACGTGTAAGGTAGTATAAAGACTATTTGTAGATCCCAGACTTAATAGATCTTTCTAGCCTGTTAAGGGTGGTAGCCAATCTGGATAGATCCAAACTAACTACAAGAGAAACAATGACTATGAACAATATAAGCTATGCGGAAACTAACTTATATTGCTAAGAAGAACAATGAATAAAATAGAACTTTGATTACAATTATTCTGCTAGCTTACAGATTACTAACTATGAATGATTGTGAAACTTGTATAGCTAACTAATGTCGTAGGGTTCCTTTTATACACCAAGGAAACCCTAATGAGCTTACAAAATGCGTTAAATGATCCTGCATATCTGTTCCTAATATATCTTATGCATATCACTTAAGCAGTACTAATCATATTATACTAACAGTACTAATACAAAGCTAGCAGTACTAACTATAACTGGCAGTACTAACAAATCCATACAAAGCTGTAGGTAGACACACCAAAGAAAGCGTGTGTGTATTAGTTAGTTTATAGTTTATTATTAGTATAAATAAAGAAAACCTTGTTCATAACATTGATGTTCTTATTTATTCCGCTGCATATTATGTTATTCAATGTTATTATATCCTAGATGGGCTAAACGATCTTCAACAATTGGTATCAGAGCGGGTTGCTCTTGATATCTAGGATTCGTACAAGGTTTTAATCATGTATTATTTTCTAGTTTTGGTGTTTATGATGTTTGGCAACAGGAGATAAAATTAAGGTTCCCAACAAACCCTAATATGCTAAGCATGAAGTGTTTAAGAGGCTATCATCAGGTCATGATTAACAACTATCAGGTTCTCAACTCAAACCCTAATTCGAAGCAGATGGCAATCAGGTTTGGAATTTGAAGGTGTTTGTGTTTGTTATAGCAAGAAGAACAAGGTTGCTGAGTATCACGACATAAGAAGCAGCATGTGTAGGAGAATGTAAACGTGTTTTGCATATGGTAATTGTTGGTGCTATTCAGGTTTGCATATGTGATTGTTAGTATTGCTGCTTAAATTGATTGAAGTAGATTGTGAAGGTTTTAGGGTTTTTGGTACTTATGTTCCTGATGGCGTAGATTATATGGATTTGTTATCTGCTACTGTAAATGGTTTCATGATTATGAGCATGAGAAGATCGTGGTTGTTGTATGGTTTATGTTTAGATCATGCGTGTAACAATTGCAGGAAACAAGTTTCTGTATTTGGTTCTTGATCAGAAGGAGAAAATTATGGTTGCGTGTGTCAAACAGATGATTATGGTTTGCCTGATTTTATGGAAGCAGTTTGGTTATAGATACGTGAATTAAGAATGAATTTGCTATGGTAATAGTCCTAATTTTTAGGGATTTTATTATGTTTCTATAATGACTTTCTGTTAGGCCAAGGAATATGGAAGCAGTTATGAAAGGAAAACCCTATTTGATAGGGATTATATTCGGTTTTCTTTTTTGGTCGTGGCTATGTTTAAAAAGAATTACTGCTCCTTGATACTGCCTGTTTACATTAGTACTGCTAGTGGATAAATGGTATTGCTCGTTACTAAGTTAGTACCGCTGATTCAAATTTGGTATTGCTTGCCAAGGTTAATATTGCTGGTGTTTAGTGACAGTTTAGCAACAGTACTGTGACAGGTCAGTGACAGTTTAGCGACAGATAATATGTTGCTAACAGCTATGGGAGGGAGGAGACATAATTTGTGACAGAATTAGTAACAGCTTTCTGACAGAAAAAGCGTTGCTAATTGGTTTGGATGTTAATACTGCTAGCGTTACTCAGTTTGTACTGCTGGGTTAAATGGTTAATGCCGCTAGCTTTGTCCGATGTTGGACAACAAACGCTTTTGGATCTCGGATAGAACTGTTTTTAACAACATTTTATTTTGGATTTATGGCTCGTTTTGGATTCATTGAAGAGGTGATTATGAAGACAATTGAATATTGCTTATTTGATGTTGTAGTTGAGTTTCACAGATGCGTGTTCTTATTATATCTTAAACAGCTTACAACGTTTGAAGATAACTTGTTCATGCTTAATAGATGGTGACGAAGACTTGAAGAATCTAGCAATGTGTGATTTTTCTTATGATGCTCAATGCTCACATTCGCTATCACTTAAAGGAGTTACGTTATTGTGCTCAGTGTCTCATTTTATAGGATAAATGAGGATTTTGTCAAGAGGTTGCGGCTACTTATACTTTTCCCTATAGTATGAGTTCGACGTCACATGGATAGTGCAAGACATAAGACACAAGTTTGGGAGATTCTACTTCTTCATCAAATTCGTTATACTCAGTTTTCTTCATCAGTGATCACTACATAGAGCCTACAGAGTTCGAGATTCAAGAGATGGTAAACATATTGGTTTCGGGGGAAGCTTATTGAATAAATGTTTTACCATCTACATGCACCACTTAAGGGGAAGTGTTTACAAGTTGCTTATCTACAGAAGACCAATATTCGATGATTACAAAAAGGGGAATAAGACTACAAGAGATATGGTTTGCAGCTTATTTATGGGTGGGGGCATGTTCAAGAAGATCTTAAGTCAAGGGGAAGCATTGAAGATTATTTCATACATGAAGATTGTTTTGTAATATCAAATAGGGGAAGATTGTTGGGATCTGAGATTTGATGATTACAAAACTATATATGCAAAATTGAAGAAAGATGAAACAACAAGGACTTAATGTGAAATATTAAGTTAGCTTCCTATGTAAGCTAGGTTTTCTTGTAAACCCTCTATATAAAGGGTATTAGAGGCGTCTGTTTAAGATATCCAATATAGTTAGATCTCTCCAATGATAGTCTAGACACACCAAAGAAAGCGTGTGTGTATTAGTTAGTTTATTAGATAGATAGTGTAGCCTCAAGGATTGTGGATCCTTGTTACAGTTTGTAACCATTTATTCTGATCAAATTAATGAAGGCTTGAATGTTTAGTAGTAAAATCTTGTTTAACAATATTACTGTTCTTTATAATTTCTGCTGTGCTTATTAATGTTGTTTGTAAAACTAATCCTAGATGGGCAAAACGATCTCCACACATTTACAAAAGATAAAGTTATTACAAATGGTTTCCATTCTACTGTCTTAGCTATTCAATGAACCTCTTCTTTATGCTGAACTTGATGACTTGTGTTTCTTTGTTGATCTAGAATGGTCTTTTAAGTCACTGGTTCTTTTTCTTTTCTTGTTAGCTAACTCATTTAGCTCATTCAGAGGATCTTGTTCTTTGAGGGGTTTGTTTAAGTCAATCTTGATATCTTGTTCTGTTTGAGTCAGCTGATCTAATCTTGTCTTTACCAGATCATAAATGGTTTTCCATTATTTTTCACTTTTGTCTAGACAAGCTTGTATAACTTCTCTCTATTCACCCAAATGTAGATCACTAACCTTGAGATTTGAGATGACTTTTTCAGACCCATCTTCCCTATATATTTTCAGTGTGATAGGGCCTTTCTTTGTGAGAACTTCATAGTTTGTGATCTTAGGGCTTTTCTTTCTTTTTAGCATCTTGTCACAGTATTTATCAAAGAGTAACTTCTTGTTGTAATACTGTGTCACACCATTTGTGCCCAATAGATCAACTAATTCTTCTTTCAGGTTTGTTTCAGCATCCTTGGTGTTCTTCTCCCCCTTAGCAGGGGAAGCAGTTGCTTGACCTGCTGAAGAAACATCTTTCGTCATAGCTCCTGATGCATTTTCCACTACAGTGGCAAACCTGTTCAAGGTTTTAGTAACCTTGTTTAATAGACATGGAAGGGAATCTAAAGTCTTGAGCTGTTTCTGAGCTGAAGAAACTAGAACTGGTAAAGCTTGAAGCTCGGCTAGAAGTTCCCATTGAATGTTCTTTAGTTCAGCAACCTGAGATGTAAGACTGGATATAGTGGAAGTGAAGGTCTCCAGTTTTGTTGGAATATCTTTTAAGTCCCCAGGTAGCTCGATTTCCATATCTTTAACATGCTTCTTTAGCTCTTTAATCTCTCTAGATAATTCAGTGAATTTTAAGGGGAGCTCTTTCAGGTCAGTTGGTAAGAAGCTAGCAAAGTTATGTGAGGCCAAGAGTTTGGAGAGTTCAGGTTTTAGAGAGGTTACCAGAAGAGTAGTAAGTTGGTTAACGTCTGGATATAAGGACCTAGCCTTCAGTGAGGCAACTTCAGCTTCAGCTGTTGCCTTTTGTTGTTCCAGCTCATCCTTCTAGGACTTAAGTAATTAAACCTGAGCCATTAAATCTTGAATTTAAGCTGATTTTATAAATGGAGGAGGTGGGACTGAAGTGTCTTCAGGCACATCATGAGAAGTATCATGAGTGTCTTCTTTGTCAGCTTCCTCTTCTTCACTCTCACTATAAAAATGATGGGTTCATCTTGTGGGGAGTTAAGAGTGAAGAATGCAGATCTTGTGTCTTTTAAGAATTCTGATAAATCCTTCAGCTTTATTTTCTTTGAGATATCATCAGCACTAGATTCCTCATTTATACCTGAATCAGTGTGGGCAGTTTTTAACCCATCTCCAACAGATTTGATTTTATCTAAAAGAACACTTGGATTAGACCCTGCAAATATGTGATCAAATGAATAGTTTTTGGTTCCTTCATCCATATCTTGTTATGAAGATATGGAATCATCAGGAGCAGATAATCCAGGATCAGCTTCAGCTGTGGAATCTGCTGAAGCATCATGTCTTGATGCAGACTCAGCGTGCAAATGAAAGAAGCTGAATAAACAAGTTCAATAAGAGTTAAATGCAGACTTACCACTACTGAGCTGAGGGTGGGCTCCTTCTTAACTGATGGCCCCTAAAGATGTTGGGCCACCAGCTGCTTGCTGTGCCTCTTTATGCATTTCACCAACCACTGAGTAGGAGGTGAAAGATAGCTTGGGCTTTTATCCTTGGCTGAACTGGACTTAGTTTCTATTTCTGATTGACCAGTTTTGGATTTAGATGCCTCAGTCTAGGACTTAGATGTGTGTTTTAAAGATTGTTTTCTTCTGAGTCCACTTTTAGCTCCAGGATTTTTGCCTTGGGAAACCTCCTTAGTTTGTGAGGAATGTTTTGGAGCTTTGGAGACCATAAGCACATCTAACTTGTAGATGGCCTTCATATGGGTGGTGAAGGGAGGTTCTTCAGGTTGGTTTGGCTTCAGTGTCTAGTTGTGAACACTGAAGACCTGAGTGGAGTTTATGGTGAGCTCCTCATTATCATATTCAGGCATCATATGTTCAAGTAGAAGAGATATAAACCTAGGATAGGGAACAATCTTTTCCCTTGTCTTCTTGTTTAGCTTATGAATTAGATCCTCCCATATTAACTTGGCATAATCTACCTGTACCCCATTGGCCAGACAATATAAGATAGTGGTATCCTTGTTGGATATTTGATCTAGGCTACTTGTTTTCCCACCTAAACACAAAATGATTTGACCCATCAGCAACCTTCACCTAGGAGGAAGACAACTCTTTTTGAGAGTTCCTTTTGCCCCAATCTCCCCATTGTATCCTATTGTTACAAACCATGGTCTTACTGTTGTTATAAAGGGTGGGGTAACGTACATACTTGAGTGAGGTAGGTATTATGCCCTAAGAGCATTTCTAAAAGTGGTAATACCTATGTCTCCTCTAACTTTACCTGTGGGAGTGGATACCCAAACCTTAGAGTCTTCTAAGGTCTTTGTCGTATACCAAATTCACTTAGGTACTCTTTGTATTGAGTTGGGGCTCTTGTAAATGCTTCCTTTAGACAACATTTAGAAATGAAGTCTGACACATCCTTAAAGTATTCTTGGTTAGGGTGTGAGGGATATAGAAGTGCAACTTCATTGTTGGTGGTGAAGGAAATCTCCTTAAAGGTGAACTCAACCTGAGTTGCATGTAAGAAAGGGTTTGGGCTTTTGGGTTTGTCAAGAGAGACAGGTTCTTCTTTGGGAGTGATTTTAGGTGATGAGGTATTATGCGATGATGCTTCTGCCATTGTGGATAGTTAGAGTTTTAGAGATTTGATCTGGTTTGAGGTGTGTGTGTGTGTGTGTGTGTGTTGTTGATGAGATTATAAAAAGTGAGTTGTTGAATGGTTTGTTATGATTTATATGATTGATGAAGTTACAATTTTTCTTTAAGAAATTGTAATTATCATTTGAGGTTGTAAAGTTATAGGAATGTTTAGGGTTTGTTTTCAACATGTGTGCTAAACTTTATATTTAATGAAAGTCAGCAAAGCATGCATCTGACACATAGAACAGTGAACAATCGTCTATTCAACTACAAAAGTAGGTGAGAGAAAGAGGATGAGGTCATTCTAACTTTTGGATTTCTTCTTTTAATATATTAGATATATTAATGTTAAAAATCACATATTTTTTGTTAAAAAAAACTGACCTTTAGATTAATGTTTGAAAAAGCTAAACTAGGTTCAGGTTTGATGTTATGTCATGCTGAACAAATTATTGTAATCTTTATTATCATCAATCTTCCAGCGAAGGCGAAAAAACCACAAATTCTCATACAAATCCATGAATGAGACATATGTGATTGCTCAATTACTTTACTTATGCAAGCAAAAGGTTGTATACAAAAACTGAACTGTCATTTAACATGAAAATTTGTTCAGTTTAGGATGAAATCGCTGAAGCTTTAGTTTTCTTCAGATAGTACTGAAGCTTCAGGTTTTGAATCAATGTTCAGCATAGCTAGTTCAACAATCAATCTTTTGAAAGTTGGCTCATCCAGAGGCTTGGTTAAGATACCAGCAAGTTGATATCAAGTGGGAATGAAATGTAATTCAATGTCCCCTTTTAGAATATGATTTATGATAAAGTGATATCTGGTATGAATATGCTTTGTTCTTGAGTGCAGAACTGGATTGTTTGAGATTGCAATATCACTAATGTTATCATAAAATATAAGTATCGTTTCATATATGATGTCATAGTCAGTTAGTTGACTTTTCATCCATAATATGTTGGCATAACATCTAGCAGCAGCTACATATTCAGCTTCAGCTGAAGACATAGCTATAGATTGCTGCTTTTTAGCACTCTAGCACACAAGTTTGCCTCCTAGCAACTGACAAGCACCTGAGGTGCTTTTCCTATCCATGTTGTAACCAGCATAATCAGAGTCTGAGGTCTCCTTATTAGGTAAAGCCTGCACCATTTTGGATACCACAGACCAGGACTGGGAGTACCTTTTAGGTACCTAAAATTTCTCTTAACAGCAATAAGGTGGCATTCCTTAGGATTTGGTTGATATCTTGCACAGAGACAAGTTGAGAATTGAATGTCAGGTCTGCTTGCAGTTAGGTATATTAGTGATCCAATCATACCTCTATACTGAGTCTCATTTACAGCTTTGCCACTGAGATCAGGTCCTAAGTTGTTAGGGGGTACCATTGGAGTTTTCATTGATGAACCATTTATGTCACACCTTTTTAACAGATCCTTGACATATTTTTTTGGTTGATTGAAATGCCTCTTTCAGATTGTTTAATCTGCAATCCAAGGAAATAGGTGAGGACACCCATCATACTTATTTCATATCTTTGAGTCATCAGTTTAGCAAATTGTTTGCACAATTTTGTGCTGGTGGACCCAAAGATAATGTCATCAACATAGATTTGAACCAGAATCACATCAGTTTAAGTTTTGTAGACGAACAAGATGTTGTCTAACTTTCCTCTTACAAACTTGTGTTCGGTGAGAAAGGTTGAGAGAGTTGCATACCATGCTCTTGGAGCTTGTTTAAGTCCGTAAAGGGCTTTGTCCAATTTGCATACATGATTTGGGAACTCATTGCTCTCAAAACCTGGAGGTTGTTTGACATAAACTTCTTCTTTTAGTTTACCATTGAGGAATGCACTTTTGACATCCATTTGATAAATAATGAAGTTCATGTATGTGGCAAAGGCAAGAAAGATTCTTATTGATTCAAGTCTTGCAACTGGAGCAAAGGTCTCATCATAATATATGCCTTCTTGCTGATTGTAGCCTTGAGCTACAAGTCTTACCTTGTTTTTGATGACAATTCCAGTTTCATCCTTTTTGTTTCTGAAAACCCATTTTGAGCCAATTATGGTTTTGCCATAAGGTGCAGAACTAATGTCCAGACTTTGTTTCTGGCAAATTGGCTTAGTTCATCTTGCATGGCATCAACCCATCCAGGATGCTTTAGTTTTTTAGAGACCATTTTAGGTTCTTTTTTAGAGAAAAAATCTACAAAGAGACATTCATGAGCTGAAGCAGCACTAAGTTGTTTGGCCATGGATCTTGTGAGCATTCTAGCCCCTGGATTTCCAATGATATTGAATAGCTCAATGTGTTTATCCTGAGACCATCTGTCTAGAGGAGCTGGAGTAACTACTGATGGAATGGGTAGGGGTGGATTTGGGATTGAAATTGTATCTTGGACTAAAATATCCTCTACATTTTGAGAGAATGCGTGTTCAGAGATCTGAATATGTTTAGTGTTTAGGAGATTATCAGTGATTTTTTCGTCATTGTTGTGATTGGAATGTTCAGACAGATTATCATTTAAGATTTCATCAGTCTGGGCAATTTGATCATTTTGATCAGTTTGACCATTTTGTTTTGATGAAACTTCTGTTTCAAAGACAACTAGTTCAGGACTTTCATAGGGTTCTATGAAGGACACATCATTGTTGTTTGTTTGATACCTTTGAGAAGGCTCATAAGGATGAATATATTCATCAGGTGGATATCTTTAATTTTCAGCAATGTTGATGTTGTCAACTAAAGGTTTTGAGAATTTAATAGTATCGGGGCTTTCATCAAATGTGATGTGATAGGTTTCTTTAGTTTGTTGTCTTCTAGTATTGAAGACTCTGAATGCCTTGGAAACAAGTGAGTATCTAAGAAGATAACCATCATCAGCTTTTTATTAAATTTTCGTAAGTGATCTTTATAATTGTGGATGTAAACTGGACATCCAAAGACATGAAGAAAAATGATGTTTGGGATTCTCTTATGAAAAATTTCATAAGGAGTTTTGAGATATCTTTTCACAATAGTGGATCTATTTTGAGTGTAATATGCAGTGGCTACAACTTCAGCCCAGTATTGTTTAGAAAAGACAGATCCTAAAAGCATTGTTCTTGCATCTTCTATGAGGGTTCTATTTTTCCTTTTAGCAACACCATTTTGTCCAGGTGTGTAGGGAGAGGAAAAGTTTTGAGAAATCTCTTTTTCATCACAGAAGTTGACAAGAATGTTATTCCTGAATTCAGTACCATTGTGAGTTCCGAGTTGTTTGACTTTGATGTCATTTTGATTTTCAACTCTTTTAATGAAAGACATGATGGTTTCATGTACTTGAATTTTCTTCTTTAAGAAGTATACCAAGGTGTACCTTGAGTACTCGACAAGAGTGTACTTTTCATGGTTAATGGACCTAGGAGTTATAGGTCTAAATAAATCCATGTGAAGATGAAGACATTTCTTGATAGAAGATGTCTGCTTTGTTTTGAAGCTGGCCCTATAATGCTTTCCCTTTTCACATGATGAACATGGTTTATCTTTTGAGTAGACAAGTGAGGGAAGACCAATAACAAGATTTTGTTTTGCCAGTTTGTTGATTATTTTGAAGTTTAGATGAGCAAGTCTTTTATGCCAAAGCTTTTGAAAATATTGAAATTTTCAAAAGCTTTGGCAAAGAAGCAAGACTCTTGAGCAGAAGATGTCATGTCAAGAACATATACATCTCTTACTCTTGGATCAGTCATTTCAACTTCTTTGTTGGAGTTGAAGATTGTTTCTCTTTTTTCGTCAAACTGAACAATATATTTAGCATCACATAGTTGACTGATGCTAATTAAGTTGTACTTAAGACCATCTACAAATACTACCTTTGTGAAAACTATACCATTACATTTGATAGAACCATAACCTTCAGTTGTGCATGTAGAGTCATCTCCAAACACCACTTTAGGTCCTGGTTGTTCTACATATTTGTGCAAGTAACTCTTGACACCAGTCATATGCCTTGAGCATCTACTGTACAGGTACCAGATGGGCTTCCTGATGTCATACTTTCTCATGGAGATTTTCACCCATTCACCATTTCTAGCGCCTTTATTGCTGATAGCATCATTATCTTCAGCTAGTGCCATGAGCACTTTAACTTCCACCATCTCATTGTCATCTGATGACACTTCCTCTTCATCTCATTCATAGGCTTCAGCGATAAGTGTAACACCCCCAAAATCAGGTCGCAGCGGAAAGGTAACAATGAGGTGCTACGTCAAAGTACAAAAATCAAGATATAGAAAACGACCTTAAATGGACGTTAAAAATAAGTTTCATTCGATGTCATTACAAAAGATCAGAGTTTTTACGTTAGGTCCCATAGTTTTGGAAACACACGGGTAAAAGTATAACCCACGTATGTAGTATAATCTTTTTAGGTAAGACCAGGTCGTCCACAGGGATTTGAGTAGTGTTCAAATAATAAGAAAGAAAATAGACTTTAACAATTTTGAAAGTAACTTTTGTTGTACCAGTGATAATAAAGATGACTACTAGGATAGTTGAAAATAATTTATAAGTATTGGTAATGATATTGATCTCAAAAATGGAACCTTAATTTATAAAAAGGATTTCTCGTCTGAAAACGTTTTCACAAAATAACTTGATTAACTCAAGACTCATATTTAGTTAACTAGACCAAATGTGTCACTCAAATAATCCAGTTACTAATATATCAAAGCTTATTTTGTTTATCAATTTACGAAAGTGGATTTCTCGTCACAAACGATAAAGACCATAGACAAATTTTTAAAACCACATAGATCATAACGGGTCTTTTGACCTTTACTGATATGATTATATAATCTAAGTTGATAAGCAAAGATGGACAAGATAAGACATAATAGGATTGCAAAATAAGCTTGAGATTAATGAGATCACGATCATACCAAACGCTTATTCATTATCATAACATCACCGAGTAGTCATGAGAGTTTTAGCCTCTCATGGCTAAGGTGTTCATAACATAACTTGCTTCAATAACAAACTTTATTATTTTGATTATACTAGTATGATATTCTTCCTCGTTCTTGGTTCTTTGATCTTGAATCTTTAAAAGATAAGGTGCTTATGCTTAGAGAAAAGGGTTTATATGGGATGATTTAAGAGTGGAAGAGATGGTTTTTGTTGTGATGATTGATATGAAAATGAGAGATTTTGAGGCTCTATTTATAGGCTGAAATTCGGGTGAAAGTGCGGCGCACACAAAAGTTTGTGCGTCGCACTTGGTGATTAAATGCAGGGAAATTAAATGCTATAGAATAAGTGCGGCGCAAAAGAGAATATGTGCGGCGTACTTGAGGTGTTAATGCAATATCATTTAAGTCTTCATTAATTCTTCATATCAGATGGAAAGTGCGACGCACAAAGGAAATTGTGCGGCGTACTTGTTGAGTTAATACGAATTTGACTGTCTTTGACTTGAAGGTAAGTGCGGCGCACAAATGGTAAGTGCGGCGCACATTTGGCACTTTGAGCTTGATTGTTGATCTTCTCATGAATGATGTGTTATTTAACGTGTAAGTATTTGATTTTGATGTATTTAACCTCGGGATGTCTTCAACTAAACCTGCTAGCAATTTCAGCTATTAAGTATCGAAAGTTCACAAGAAATGATAAAATATATACGAATAACGCCATAGAAAACATGTATAATTTGGGCGTTATCAAATCCCTCCACACTTAGCTTATTACTTACCCTCAAGCAATCGAAGCGAGAAAATAAAATCATTTATCGTGACGTAGAGAAAATTTAGATTTTATAACGGTTTGCATATTAGGTAACTTTTCAGGCATAGACATATAACATAGCACCTCACATAGGGATAGTGTTTGATTTTTAATTCACTCAGGCCACTCAGACAAGGTTTATATTTTTGTAAAGAACACTCAATTTGCACAGACATAATCTAGACAGCTACCATAAGCTTGTACTTAACACATAAACCTGACCGAAGGGCGGAACTTGATACTGGTGAGGGAACAATCTTCACGTGCTAAAAGATAAGCCTTTATTTCTTTAAACTACATATATATATTTTCTTTTTCTTTTTTCTCTTTTCTTTTTTCTTTTTTATACCAAAATCATAACTAAGGCTTGGCACATAACTTCTTCATTCAACTTAAGAATTTTAGCAACTTAGCACTAAAGGGAGTGCTTGCAAGAACAGGAACTTGTGGAATTCATATCATATGATTAATTAGGCTTCGGTCTAGTAAATGATGATTAAGCACAAGTTCTAGAGCTTTTAAAATACCGGCTCACTCATAATAATTATCAACCAATACCAATGCTCTAGAAAAGGCGACAAAACTACATATACACATCCATAATGATGGAATATATACATATGATTGCTCACTCCTTAACTCGAACAAGCTAAAGGCATCAATTATCTTGGGTATCAAAGGTGGATACCCGAATATTCTTTAAGGCTTAGAATTCTCACAATTTAGTGGACTGGGTTGTGCTAGCTATAATGTTAATCCGGTTGGATTTACCTTACTAAGAGCATTTTTTATATTTTAAAAGCATATATATTAATTTTAAGAATTTTGAAAGTGTCAGTTGGAAAAAATTGACAATTTGACAGGGCAAACATGGAGGGATATGATTAATTTTTCCTATTTGGCTCCCCTCCACACTTAAGTTGAACATTGCCCTCAATGTGATAACTGATAATAGAGATAGAATAGGAAAAACTAAGGGAAAACGGTACTTCCCAGGGGAAGAGAAAAATGTATAGCTACGAGAGAGCTATTCTTGAGCATACTTCATAATTTTCCATATCTTTAAGCTAAAGTACCTGCATAAAAGTAAACAAACAAAAGCACACAAAAAGAAAATATTTTTGTTGTTTTTTTTAGAAAATAAATAAAGGGTATTAGTAGAAGAATGGAGGAGGGACTCCTCCACACTTAAGTGAAGCACGGGTTGCCTCCCGAGAAGCGCTTAATTTTTAAGAGAGTCTTTAGCTAGACTCGTACTTCAGGAGTCATTCTTTTGGGAAAAAGGGAGTTACTGCTTCCCTTGGGTCATTATCTTCTTCATGATATAGTTTAAGTCGATGGCCATTGACTATGAACGTCTTTCCATCTTTTCCATAGAGTTTAACATATCCGGATGGATATTGATGTTTCACTACATAAGGTCCTAACCATCGAGATCTGAGTTTCGGTTGTTTAAATTTGTACTTCAAGTGAAATAGTAGAACTTTGTTTCCTTGTTTGAATTCTTTCCTCATTCTTAATTTTTTGTCGTGCCAGACTTTGGTTCTTGCCTTGTATAGACGAGAGTTTTCATAGGCTTGGTGTCTAAGTTCATCTAACTCGTGTAATTGAAACATTCTTTTCTCACCAGCGGCGATGAGATCTGGGTTGCAATTCTTTAGTGCCCAGTATGCACGGTGTTCAATTTTAAATAGTAAGTGGCAGTTTTATCCATTATATTAGCTTGTATGGTGTGGTACCGATAGGTGTTTTTGCTAGGCAGCTAGTGCGAAAAGCCCACAAAGTGTCATCAAGTTTTCTTGACCAAATAGCAGGATTATCTTTAACAGTTTTTTCAAGAATTCTTTTAAGAGCTCTGTTCGTGTTTTCAACTTGACCACTGGTTTGAGGATGATATGATGTGGAGAAACGGTGGTTAACTCCATATCTTTTCATGGTCCTTTCCATTATTTTGTTGCAGAAGTGAGTACCTCTGTCGTTGATTCGAGCTTTTGGTATTCCAAAATGGCAGAATAGTTTCTTCAGGAAGGTGATAACTACTCGAGAATCATTGGTTGGTAAAGCCTAAGCTTCGGCCCATTTAGATACGTAATCAACAGCGACAAGAATGTATTCAAACTTATAGGATTTTGAGAATGGTCCCATAAAGTCAAAACTTGATATGTCAAAAATTTCACAGACTTGAATGTTGTTTAAGGGCATCTCATCACGTTTCGATATATTTCCTGTCTTTTGGCATGCTTCGCAAAGGCGAACTAGAGTATGAGCTTCTTTGATGATTGTCAGCCAGTAAAATCCTAAATCTAAGACCTTTTTAGCAGTTACGTTGGGTCCATAATGTCCACCGGTAGGTCTGTGGTGACATTGATCTAAAATGGTTCGAGTTTCTGGTCTAGATATACAGCGTCTGATCATACCGTCAGAACATACTTTCGAAAGTTTAAGGTTCTTTCTCAAAAGTAGTTTTGTGGGTCAGAGAAAAATTTATTCTTTTGTTGGTACGTCATTCCTTTTGGTATAATATCGCCGACCAAGTAGTTTGCAAAGTCTGCGAACCAAGGTTCATCTTTGGTATTGATTTCCATAAGAGTTTCTCCATAAAAGTTATCATCGACTTCACTGTCATCGCTTATTTTGATAAGTGGTCGGCTGCAACATTTTCTGTTCCTTTTCTGTCTTTGATTTCTATGTCGAATTCTTGCAGAAGTAAGATCCAACGAATAAGGCGTGGTTTAGCATCTTGTTTCTTGAATAAGTGCCTTAGAGTTGAATGATCGGTGTGGACAATAGTTTTTGAGGAGAAATAGGATATAACTGAATGGTAGAATGCAAAGATACAACCATAAGCTCTTTTTTAGTTACGATGTATTTTTGTTGAGCTGGGTTAAGGGTTTTGCTTGCGAAGTAAATTGGATGAAAGTTTTTACCATCTTTTTGACCTAAGACGGCTCCTACTGCCAAATCACTTGCATCACACATAAGTTCAAATGGAAGATTCCAATTGTGGCTTACGATCACAGGAGCCACAGGTTGAGTTTTTCCTTTAATAATTCAAATGCTTTTTGACATTCATCATCGAATTCAAATGGAGTATCTTTTTCAAGCAGCTTAGTAAGAGGTCGGGTAATTTTCGAGAAATCCTTAATGAAACGTCGATAAAAACCGGCATGTCCGAGAAAGCTTATAATACCTTTAATATTGGTCGGGGTGGAAGTTTTGAGATTACGTCGATCTTTGCTTTGTCGACTTCGAGTCCTGCACTAGACACTTTGGTCAAGCAAAGCACCAATTCATTCTTTGACCATGAAATCTTAGAGAGACATTTTTCCCAATTAAGGACAAGATGAGCATCTTTACAACGTTGGAGCATTTTATCAAGATTGTTTAGGCATGTGTCGAAAAAGTTTCCGAAGACGGAGAAATTGTCCATGAATACTTCGACTGATTCTTTGATCATATCATGAAAGATTGCCAACATGCACCTTTGGAATGTGGTAGGAGCATTACATAGCCCGAAAAGCATTCGCCTATAAGCGTATGTTCCGAAAGGACATGTGAACGTTGTTTTCTCTTGGTCCATAGGATCGATAAGAATTTGAAAATATCCGGAAAAACCATCCAGGAAATAGAAATATTTATTTCCTGCGAGTCTTTTTAATATCCATAAACGGCAAAGGAAAATGATATTTTGCGGTTGCTTCATTGAGTTTACGATAATCGATGCAGACTCGCCAACCCGTAATGGTTCTTGTTGGAACAAGTTCATCATTTTCGTTGGTGACAAATGTAATACCACCTTTCTTTGGTATACAGTGAATAGGGACCTACTAAGTGACTATCAGGCAATTGGATAAATTAAATAACGGTATCCAAGAGTTTACGATTTATTTCTTAACCACTCTCTTGCATATTTGGATTGAGCTTTCTATGTTTTTGGACAACTAGTTTCTTGTCAGTCTAAGAAGTTGTATCTTTGGGTTTACTGAATAATGGGCAAATACCCAGCAATGTCTGCTGTTTTCAGGCGAAAAAAGCTTCCTTGTGTTTGTAGGATGGATACAAGTTTGTTTTTCTTTTCTTTGGAAAGCTGAGATGATATGATAACAAGAAGAAAAGAGGGTTCTTCCAGGAATACATATTTCAGATTATCAGGAAGGGGTTTAAGTTCAAGATATGTAGGAGGTTCTTTAAGAGATGTTTTGATTTTATAGTCTGTATTGATGGTGATTTTCTCGAATGGTGGTTCTTCGGTATCAAATTCAGAGTTAGAGTTTTCATCGGCAGTCATCGCCATAAATTCATCGAATTCAGCAAAGATTTCTTCTTCGAGAAGGGTTCCTTCGATGGAATGGAGGATTTTACTACCTTCGTCTAGAAGAGCATCGAAGTCTTCTTCTAAGATTTCATCAATAACATCGATACTGAAACAGGTTTCATCGTTCGAATAAGAGTGTTTCATCGCAGAATCGATATTGAAGATCATTCGTTCAGTTCCAACTCCAAGATTGAGTTGTTTCTATTTAACTCGGATAACTGCATCAGCAGTGTGAAGAAATGGTCGTACTAAGATGAGAGGAACTTTGCCATCTTCTACCATTTCTAGGATAACGAAATCGGCAGGAAAGGTAAATTTACCAACTTCAACAAGCATAGTTTCAGCTATTCCAACAGGGTATTGGAATGATCTGTCGGCTAGTCTCACGCTCATTTTGGTACGTTTGAGACTTTCGAGAGATAGTTTTGCATATAATGAATACGACATAAGGTTAATTCTAGCACCTAGGCCGGCTAAAGCATCGCAGGAGAAAGGTTTGTTGAAATTACATGAAATAAGGAAACTTCCGAGATCTCCGAGTTTGGGTGGAACTTTGTTTTGGATCATTGCTGAACTTTCATCGCTTAAAAAAGCGGCAGAAATTTGTTCGATTTTGTGTTTGTTGCTTATTAGTTCTTTGAGAAACTTGCCATAATTAGGCATTTTGGCTAAGACATCGATAAGAGGTATGTTGATTCGAACGGCGCGAATCATGTCGAGAAATTTTCCTTATTGGGCTTCTATTTTCTCTTTCCTTAAACGTTGAGTATATGGGATTTTTGGTTTGTATGGTTGGGTAATGGAGTTTCTTTGGCTGGTTTTGGATTTTGAGTTTTTGGTTATGGTGTAGGTTCGTCTTCATCATCACTATCGAAATTGACAAGGGTTTCATAATTGTCTTGTTGATCATTTGGGTTAACTGGTGGGTTATAGGATTTACCACTTCTTGTGAATATGACATTCACATGCTCATTGCGAGATTGCGGTGGTTGATAGGCTTTGGAGTTATGCCCTTTTGTTTGGTTGAGTGTTACTTGGAAGAGATCCGGAAGGTCGACCAGATTGTTTGTCAGCGAGTATGTCAAACTTAGTTTCAAGGTTTTGAATGGAAGCTTGATGATTTTTTGCTACAGTTTCGAGTTGGGTTTTCGAGTGCACTATGAAGTTTCTTGACAAACTGCTGTTGGTTGATTGCTGAGGGATTTCATGAATCGTTAAATTATCTTTATGAAGGTCATAGGTACTTTATCATCGGTGTTGGATCGGTAGTTGTCTCGGCTGTAACTACTTCGTTCGTTTGAACGTCAATTATCACGATTTGAGTCTCGGTCGCGGTAATCATTGTAAAAACGAGTCTTACAAAAAGTTTGCATGAATTTTGTCTCTTCTTCACGAGACATGGGTATGTCATCTTCATCAAGATCGGGTTTTGTTTTTTTAGCACTAGATTGGAGTTCTTTGTACTGAGCATCTATTTTTAGGGTCATGGCTTCTATTCGGGCCATAATTTTATCAGTATCAGAATTACTGCTACCTTTATCGGCGAACGAATGGGGGAGAAAAGCAATGGTTTTCTTAAGAGATGTTTTAGTTTTTTGATTTTTAGCCTAGTCGAGCTTGAGTAAGACTTTATCTCCGAGAAGTTGATAAGCTTGATTTGGTGTTTTATAGAGGAAAATACCCCCAGCTGCGGCATTTAGAACTTCGTGGGTTATTTCGTTGAGACCATGATAAAAGATTTTGATAATATTGCCCTTGGACAGATTGTGACCATGGCAATTTCTAAGCATTTCCTTCATACGAAGCCAAGCATTGGTTAGAGATTCATTTTAATGTTAGGAAAAGGCACGGATTTCTCTGAGGAGTCGGTCGAAAAGAGCTGGGGGAAAGAATCGGCTAATGAAAGTGGTTCGAAGTTCATCCACTTTCGATAGTTCCTTCGTTGAGCTCATCCAACCATGTTTTTGCTTCTCTAGTGAGTGATAGGGGAAACATCATTAGGCAGACAGCTTCATTCTCGGTATCTCTAGGTTTAAACAAATCGCTGATTCTGAGGAATTCATGAATGTGTTTATGAGGATCGGTTTTGATTCTACCATCAAATTGGTTTCCTTTGACGAGAGTCAAGTGGTT